>CM057819.1:116030201-116235201 GCA_030067965.1 Latrodectus elegans
TTTTTTATCTAAAACTCTGAGGAGAATTTCAAATTTTCCCATCTCTTTGAATTATATGAAACAATTTCTTCCACGTTAACTCAGAAATTTAATTTTGTTATTTCAATAAAAATATAAAATTAGTTATAGCAATTTTATGTAAATAATTCTCAATAAAATAATTTAGAATTGCTTTTGGTTCCATATTTTCAATGTAGCAGAAAAGAGTCTTGAGAAACATGTTCTTAAAAAATCATAATCATGTTTTGAGATACTTATTTGATTGCCCACATTTCAACTAAAATTAAAGTTATGTTTTCTAGAAATTAACGTTCACCATTTTTATAAACATAAAAAAATCAATAATAACAAAATAATGTAAATTATTTGTAAATTATTAACAAGAAATTTATAAGAAAATATTAAATTGAAATATTTGTAAACCATACTATTAATTTATTTAAACTCAATATTATTGGAAATACATTTTACTGCAATATATATTACTTAAATCAACACTTTTATTATTAATGTAATACATCAAAGTCAACTCGATAAATTCTTTAATACATAAAACACTTAAAAAGCAATATTACCACTTGTTGCATAAGTCTTACTAAAATTTCTGACAGTCTATTTGTACAAAACCAGAAATAATAACGAATAATTAGATATAACCAGATATAATTAGAACGAACATTTTTTTTTATCAGATGTTGATTATTTTATAAGAGATACTAACAGGGCAATATTTAAAAACTTATTTTTTTACTGAGAAACACTTTTTATACTTAAATTTTTGCACAATTACTATTAAAGTTGCATTTTTGGATTTCTTAGAATTATCACACGAAAGGAAAAAAAATCCTTAATACATTATTTTCTGACTTAATAACAACAAAAATAAAATTAATGGAACAGGAATTTTCATATAACACTTGTAATTAAAGGCATGTGTGATTACATAACATCAAATTTTAAATACGTACTTAATTATATAGACAGCAAATACTTAATAAAATACTTACACTATTGCTCTATATTTTCAACTTATCTAAATGTCTTTTTTTTTTCCTTCTTCACATGGTTTTAAAAATTTCCTTTATTTTTTTCTTATACCCGATACTCTCTTTCCTAAATATGTATATTTCACAACTTTTTCGCTTGAAGAAATTGTACACAATACTAAAGGAGGGAAAAAATCTACAATGCACCAAAGCAAAAGATGCTGGGATGGAGAGAAGACATCCCGTGCTTCTCCGGATCAGCTGTTGGGACGAAAGAATGCGAGAGAGGAACTGTTGAAGTGAACTGAGAGAAGAGAAAGATCGGGGCAGCTATTGCCCTACTTCCAGCATCCATTAACTGCGCATGCGCATCTGACCCCCGAAAGGGCACCCTCGCCTTGCTTGGCATGATGCTGAAAGTCCTAAACCCCTCCCAATCAAAGGGAGGGAAACGGCTTGGCGGGGGCAAAAGGGGATCCCCAGGGACCCATGAGGGTCCCGCTTCCGATCGTCAGGAGGGAAGTTGAGAGAAAGATTCCCGGACATTGGAGAGGAAGACAAATTACGGAGAGAGTACTTGATATTTGTATTTGTGTTTTTTTTTCCGCCTTAACTATGACATGGGAATCTAAAGTACAGAAAGTTAATGATTCTGGGAACTAAAACGGTTTTAAATATTAGTAATAATAGTTCATTTGCAAATCTGATTTGATTTTAAATTTCAATTCAAGCTGTCATGGCAAGTAGACTGAAATGCGAACGCGGATGAAGCAATAGATTGACAATAATAATTTCTTACTTCTCTCTTTTTAATAAATATTTAAAACTAATACTCAATTGAAATTAAGCAGTAAATAAGCATAAATGCATAGTACATAAGCATTAGATTAATTTTGAATGTTTTTGTTTTAGTGTTAATGGAAGAACAATGAAATGATGATATATGATTTAAAGTGTTTTTTAGTGCACGAGGAAAAATAAACCACTAATAATAATTAAACAATAAAATGAATTTTTTTTGTAAATATAATTAATCACGTCTGTTTTAGTTTTCGTAGCTCTTTAAAAATATTTTAATGACTTGCTTCAATGATAATAAAAACACTGAAATGCTCTTAGTATCATAATGTTGAATTAATCAATAGAATATTATATTTCTAATTTGAACTATTTTAATATTTTATATAGAAGAACTTTGTTACTATTTGATTACAAAACTGAATCCTTTCTATTGAAAGCATGATTTTTAAACATTTATAATAATTTCTGTGTGATTTGAATTAAATTTAGAATTAATTCAATTTAATGATGAATATTTAAGTATACATATTTTTTCTCACACGTGAAAATATGATTTTGCATTTACTAGTTGATCAATTAAATGGTTATTTTAAAATTATTCAAATTTAGCACACGCTAATAACATGAATTATGAAAAAAATATACAGCAACTTCTGTAAACATAAAATTTAAATTTTGTAAATTATTGTTGTAGTAAGGTATTGAAAAAGCTGTTCTAGAATACAGTATGCCTGTCAACGAAAATATGTTCCACACACAAATAGATTTTTAGATCTTAGCATTCTAAGCAATCATGCTTAGACATATTATTGTCAAATATATAATTAGTTCATTTATTTCACATTCAATTTTTTCTCTTACTTAAGCACATTTTCCATAATATATTATTTTTAAACTTCACATTTAAAAAAAGGAGCATTTTATATATGAAATCAGGAAATCAATAAAATAGAATGTTTTATTTTTCAATATTGAATTTATGTCGATGTCCCGAGGAAACCATTAAAACATTCAAATTTAGCAATGCAAAAAGAATTTGAAAGGGAATTGTATTTCTTAATTTTTCTTTAATATTTAATTTTTAAGAAAAATAATTATATTTTATTTTTTACATATCTTATTTCTGTCTTAAATAATACACAATTTGTTTTATTTTTTAAAATGCAATATTATTTTGATTTCCATGCACTGAAGTTAACAACAATTAAAAAAAGTTCATTGTTAATTTAAAACATTTTTTGGATTAAAAAGTTGTGTCCAAAAACAATGTATGACAGCAAGGATGATTATATTGAACGAGTATTGAAAGCTATTTCCCGATAACTATAGTGAACTTAAAACCAAGCTGTTTATGTTCTGTCACTTTATTTATAGTTCGTTGATTCCATTACCATTTAAAAGATCGACATTTGTGTTACTAGTTGGAAACTACTTAATGTGACATCTTATTCATATTAGATTCCACATGATGTTATTCATATTAAATTCCACATGAATAAGATTTTAAAATCATTACTCAATGCTCTCACACACACAACTCTCTTAGTAAAAAATGCATGTTGAATATGATAATAAATAACTACTTGATCATCACGTAAAGTGGTTCTAAGCCCATTTAGAGTTTGAAGGCTGGTGATAAGCTTCCCATCATTATCTCATACTTTTTCAATGGAATTAAGATTTGTAGATTAATTTATTTGTAATCAAAACAAATAAATTACAATTTCCTACAAATAATAGATTAATATGAAAAGGTTAAAAAAAAGAGGAGTATTGTCTGATAGTCTGTAAATTCAAATGTTTGTAGAAGTGTTAAAATGTGTATAAATGAAAGACCGAATACAGGTTTTTCATTAATTTTATTTAATAACAATAAAAATTAAAAAGTAGTAGATAGTAAGTGAGAATGAGTAATGAGTAAGTAAAAGTTGATGTCAGTCGAGATCCATTCCCCTCAGTAGCACAAGGCGGAATGAATTGTTTACATGGAGGGTGCTGCTGTTCGAGTTTCTCAGCTCGTGCACCAACATTATCTGTTTTGAAATAAAGAGATAAACAATAATTATCTACATCAATATGTTCCAGTAGGTCACTTTTAACCCCACATTTAACATATATCAGAACATTTAGATCCGTAATACTGATATAATCTATTTTTATGAAAACAATATTTTTTTCTCATAAAAAATTGGTGACTTTAGTACATGTATCTTACTATAGCAAACCAGAAAGGAACTATCGATTATTTTCTTCACTGAATACGTTACTATATCAAATATAAATATAATATATTTTGAATCCTGGTTCTGCATTTACGTTAATTTCTCTGTGTATGTGTGTTATACCTATCCTTTAAATTTCAGGGAAACGATTGCACACCCACTAGGTGCCTGACTGTATAAGCTGCCATCTTCTTCTTAGTAGAGTTGAACATAATTTAGTTATTAAGGGTACCGGGAATTAGAAAAAATAAAACTCACGTAATTATAGCAAGATAAGAAAGGATTTATTTCAAGAACTTATAATATTATTGCAGTGTGCGGACAGTAACAAGTGTTCGTCAAATTTAGAAAATATGGAAGATCCATATAAGAACATTGAGAAGTCAAATAAGCAGTTAGAAATTGATTCCATGACCTATATCAATTTTAGAGACTGTTGACTTGTTTAAAGACTGCCTATATATATATATATATATATATATATATTTATATATATATATATATATATATATATATATATATATATATATATATATATATATATATATATATATATATATATATATATATACACTACGCGACGTTGAAAATGCATCACCAAGAAGGGGTAGCCAGGAAATTTACATTTACAAATTTCAGGGTAGACGTATCGTACCGAGTTATGTAAGTGATGTGAAATGCGCAGCTTTCCAACATTCGTATGATAAAATATATGGTGAAAAACCAGCAGAATAGGCGATATTAGTGCCGTTTTTGTAGCTTGTTGGAAAAGAAACCTATAATTGCAGATAAAGCAAGGTCATAGTCGAAAGAGTAAGTTCCAGCAGATAGACAAGTTTACGAGAGGTGTGCCGATTGAATTGAGAAGGACAGGTTAGTGCTTAAGGCAAATCGAGTCTGAAAGACACCTTGGAGCGTCCGCAGTTCATCGGATGTAGTGAAAATGTTTGGAGCAAGGAACTGAGGAATCTTTATGGGGTGACAGGGCCATCAGAGTAACGTCACCATGTGTGGAGGGACTCATCCGATAGGAGGAGATGACAGACCCCTAAAGCCCATCTACCAAAATTCTGCAGCATATATACGACACCCTGGAAGTTGTCAAGCAGAACTATTTGATGTTAATTGATTTCCAGTTGTTTGCTCTCATGACATTTGTTAAGAAGGCTGTCATTAACCCTTCAGCATAGATACCGATGTCCGGAGTTGTGCTGAATTGAACAATGCAGATGACGGAGTGCCACTTAATTTTTTTTACCACATGGGTTACGATTTTGTTTCTTTATTGATAGTTACTACATATGAGTATGGTATCGACGTGGAGACAGGTTCAATCCTGCAGTAGTTGTGGTACGTCAGAATGCATGACAACGTGCCACCATGACTTAAGAGGCATTTGTGAGGATTCCTGGTCAGTTCTAGTTCGTACTGACTGGCTAAATGAGTGCGCAACTTTACATATATGATGTGCTGTCCTACCTTAAGGGCCGGTTAAACTCCCCTAGCCTTAAGAGGTGTCAAATGCCCTTTATCAATAGGGTAACGCCGGATTTCACATTGCACGCATTTGCTAACATGTCCTGCGAAATGCAAAGCGTCTTTCCTTGTCAACGTTCTCCACATATCTCTCACTAATTAAATTCTCTTGGGGTATGATTAGTCGCATTTTGTGGAACCTGTCACTGCGCTCTTCAGAAGACGCACTTTGACAAATGGTTTGACAGGGAATGCATAACCATTCCTCAGGACGTTACCCGTGCTCTCATTAACTTGGTGCCTAGATTTGTTGCTTCGTGCATCACCGTCCACGGAATTCCTACAAACTGCTGACCAAACGCTTTTCTCGCTCTGTATTATGCATAACATTTCAAAATACAGGTCATTTATTGTTTGCTGCTCTTTCATTCTGTTTACCGTGTTTTGTCACGTTCTGTTAATTCCTTTTTGGTTTAACGTTTTCAAAGACTGCATTATATACCCACACACATTCACGCATATATATGTGTGTGTTGTATATTTTAAGACAAATAGTTATACATACATATATATATATATATATATATATATATATATATATATATATATATATATATATTTGTGTGTATGTGTATACACACACACATAAATCCATTTGTTTTATTTGTTTTAAAATACCTCAGCCAGATTTAAATGATCAGATTTTATATAAAAATTGCAAAATTTTGCGCATTCTACTTTAAAAAGGGCATTTTATTTATATCTCAAAATATATATAAATTATTTATCTTTTAATAAAAATAGATATTTCTGGAAAAATCCACCACTCAAGCTCAATGAAGCATATTAATTAAGATAGACAAGAACAATTCCAGATTCCTGGTAAGACTTTTCATTTTCTCTCCAGGTCAGTTATAAATGTCGCCACCTAACAAAAGAGAATCATTGAAGTCGATTAGTCTTGAATGCTAGTCTAGTGCATAGAAACTGTTGTCTCTCTGAGTAATTAGAGTCTTCTGCATTTGTAAGCTGTTTTCTGCTATATTAGCTGAATTAGAGTTGTGTAACTCTGACTTCTGCAGCTGGAACCAAAACAAACTATTGGGAGTGTATGATATTTAAGTTTGTAAACTGGGCATGCCAAGAAAAATTTGCATTCAATACTGAAATTTTTCACACCATAAATAAGTGATTGAAGAATAGTTAATAGGCAAATTATTACCTTAACACGTATAATAAAATGAAACATTATTTTCCCCATAGAATGTAGTTGGTTAGCCAAAACAGTTAATGTGCCAGAGTTTGTGAACTTCCCAGTAAAAGTTATAAGAGTTGATAATTAAAAACTGCATGATGAAACCTCAAACTATCTCAAATCACTACTATGCATTACTCAAGAAAAGTAATATTCTGAAGGTAAAAATTATTTTAATCATTTTTGAAATGAAGATATGTAATATGGAAGTTCTGTTTGATGTGGTTACTTACACAGTGGATGCTCACTTCACGTAAACTTACTTCCTTTTAGAGATTATGAAAATGTTTTTCAATGGAAAATAAGAAATATTTGCCTTGATCTACTCACCAAGTTTTAAGTCTCCTGCATCTCATCACTTGAATTTTTCGGTTTTACGTCTGTTGCATAGATGTTTTAGTTTCACAATCTTATTTCTGCCCTAAAAAAATTATTTTTTCAACTCTTTCTCTAAGATTTGCATGTTGATCCGGGATTTGGAGTTTTGTAACGACTCATTCAGCACTGCAGAGTCAATTTTATGACCTTATTGTTAATTTTGTTGGACACAATTTCAGTTAATGTTGGATTGGTTTTCTCAGTTTTTTTTCCTTCCGCAACTTTATATATCAAGTGTTGTCATTTCGTATTAGTTGTATGTGATCATGAATAAAGGCATATCATGCCCAATAGCTATGATTATTTTATATTCACCCGAAAAGAAATTAATCAAACAGCAACATAGAATATTCTCACATACACATTTGAGATTATAAATTACATATAGAAACTAAATTACATTTTGAGACAGTAATTATATATTATATATAATTATATAACTACAAAAATTACATTTTTGTAGTTATATTTATAATTTAGCTCTATATAAAAAGTCATATTTTCAGCAAAATGTTATAAATTTTTTGGTAAATTCTACGAATTTATAATATGTATATGGATTACATAGAAAGATATTACACAATTAATTGAATATATACAACATGCAATATTTTTTGTATTATGAATATAACAATCGATTAGACTCAAATATTACGTTTAGTCAGGAATATTAATGTCAAACTAATTTTTTAAAAACTATCATCAAAATAAATGTCTAGTATATTTTAAGCATTTCTCAAAGCAAACATATATTTATTTTAATGAAAACAAACTATTTAACTGTTTGTAATAAAATGTAAGTAAAATTGAATGATATTTTAGTTAAATGTGCAATAAATCTCACGTTATTCCCCAGTGTAGTTATGAAACATTCCAATTTCCCAAGTTTTTATCTAAAGGTTTTTTTATTTTTTTGAAATGCGATAGTAAATATTACAATCTGAACACTCATAAGTAAGAGTAAGATGTTGTTGGTAAGTTTTTATGTTCTGACAATTCACAATTTTAGATTTGACTGAATAAAAAATTTAATATAAACATATATTTAATATAACATTACAACACCCCCTTATACACACACACACACACACACACACACACACACACACACACACACACACACATATATATATATATATATATATATATATATATATATATATATATATATATATATATGTACACAATTTTCAATTAAAAATTTATTATATATATATATATATATATATATATATATATATATATATATATATAATGAATTTTTTATTGAAAATTGTATTTTTGTATAACAATTAAGTTCCTCCAGTTGAATTTACAAATTGAAGCTTTTATATATTTTGCTACTTTATATATTATAATCAGAATTTATTTTATTTACTATCTGATTTAGCATTTCAGGAAACCGGGCTTTCTTGCGTTCATTTACATAAATTAAAGAGTAGCGCATGTGTAGGTCTTGCGGATATTCAACCCAGCAACTAAGCAGGATTCTGTTCAGGAGTCATTAACTACGAAATCAAATTACATGGTATCTGTGTGTGAGTGGTATTTTTATTGTTCACATTACAGGCTGCATTTTATTTTTAATTTTAGGTTATTTCTTTTAGATGTGTCGGGAATGCAAGTTTATTATATTTATATTAAAATATTTATGATTCCTATATGTCTCATCACATTATTAAGGATTTTTAACATTTCAGTACATTTTAACAAAATTTTCTATAAATTAGTGGAATTCACTTGTTTGCGAACAACAAGTAATTAATGAAAAAATAATCGAGTTATTTTTTATAATGTGTCATTAATTTTAATACAACTATTTTTTTGAAATTCTATTGCTACTTAGCTTTGATATATTTTAATTTTTCCATCAAAAAGAAAGAAGATGCTCTTATCCGAATTTTTACTATTTATTTAATCTGTGTAAATTGCAATTAAAAACTTCCTTAAGAGATAGTAATAATTTTAAAATGAATGCCCAAATGATAAAAAAGAAATAACTGTTTCATTTGTAGATAATTTTTATAAGATGAATCGTAACATTGAATAACATGTTATTCAATTTTAATGTTTATAAAATACACAATTAAAACAGTAGTTAATTTTGAACATCTTATTCAGGTCGCCATGAACCTAACAGCAATGTATACTCAAATATTGATGTTTTTGACGGTGGGTGAGTACTCCAAATTTTGTATGCAATGATTTTATCAATACATTTTGTTACTTTTTGTATATTTATCATCGTTGTTTTATAATTTTGTCATAAATTTGATATTCTATCTGCTTAAGAACCAGGGACAAATCAACAGTAAATAAAAGTTCATTTCTTGTCACAGGCTTTAGTTGTTGTTGCTATTACTTATGACACTTGGACAACCCAAGCTCGCTATACCATGACTATGCAAATTTAAGTGAGAAGGGTGCGTCTTTCATTTCATCAGAGCACCACGAAGGTGACTTTGCTCTTCATATCCACGGAAAAATGCATCACCAGAGGATCCACACCCTTCCATTTTGACATTGATCTGAAGGGGGGGGGGAAGGAACTATTCTAAAGATCTTTGAAACCATAGTAACTGCTCAACAACCGACCTCAGGACTTTTGAGTCCCTAGATTAACGAGCAGGTATATTGCATGTAATTTGTGGGTCTTTGACGGCATTTGAAATTGAACCCCACTCTTCCGGATGGAAGTCCGATGCCCTAACCACTACGTTACCAAGGCCCAAAATGAATAAATTTTTATTTGATTAAGCCTATGACATTTCTTAGGCCCTAACCGCTAGGTTACCTCATACCATACCTGAAATATATAGCTAATACTACCCGATAATTTTTTTGACTTATTGAGGTAGACTGATATAGAAAAAAATAAATGAACGCAAGTTGTTATTATGATATCAAGTTGTTATTAGATGTACTTGTTAATGATAGCAAGAAAAAACCATAACTCTATCTAGTTACATCAAATAGAGAGAGCGAATCAACGAAGATTGGTGATGTTTTAAATATCCAAAACGTAAGTGACGTCATATTCAACTTTCACTTGACTGGATAGCGTACAATGCTACTTGTACTAAATCTTTGAAATTTATATCATTTAAGAACTTAGAAATTATTTCAAAATTATTTTGTATATTGAATCAACAATTTACTACTCATACTCCATCAAATAATTAAATCATTACTTTTTATTAATAAAATTACTTTTATTTCAAAGTAAACTGATATTATTACTTTAGCATTCTCTATACTCATAATTATAATGTAAACATTTTATTTTTTGAGAAGATTTACTAATTAATTATTGTAAAATGATTTGATGCAATAAATTCCATTTTATTTTTTTTTATTATGTAAATAGTTATTTTGTATAAATTTTTGTAAACTCTTAACACATATATTTTTATTCTAAGCAATGGTTCAGGATATTTTTTCAAAATATCAGCATAAATATAGTTTAAAAGCTGAAGCAAATAGAATATAAAAAATATCGCTTAAAAACTTCTAATTGCTGATCATATTTTATGTTATTGTTGTTAATTTTAGATGGTCCAATTTCAATACTCAACCAACTCCACAAGCTCATAAACAGCCCGGACATTCAAAAACATGAGGAACACAAATATTGATAAAACCTCTTCCATGTTAAAATTCAAGAAACTCAAGATCATAAGTTCATGAACAGGTTTTAAATACATAAATAGCATTTAAGGTTAATTGTTTGCATTTCCTTCAAAAATATATATTTTGAATTACTTTGTTGCTATCAGGAACAATTTTGTTGTTGTTTTATCTTATCTCCTTACCCAATAATAGCTAAATCTGATACATAAAGCAGTGAACTAGCTAAAAGTCCTAAATAAGAAGAGAACTTCGATATAAGTTCTCTTTTTCGACTCCTAAGCAGGAAATCAGATGCTCATGAGTAAAATGCGTGATGTTGCTTTTTCTACACACTGGGAAGATCTTATTTCTTTGGTCAATTTTAAGACATTTCAAGTGTCCATTTAAGAATCTTGGCAACGCTGTCTGCTGCACATGGCTACCCATAAAAGTTGCAGTACCTCTTGTTACCAATATCATCTGGGGAGAACACCAAGATGAAGTTAAATTAATTTCAATCAGAAAAATAATATTTTCAGAGTTCTTTCGATCAAACTTATTAATGTTTTTTATTTAGAAACTTCATAAAACATGTCAGTGTAATAACGCTTCTTAAATCATTTTTATTAAGAGTTAAACACATAACAGATTTTTTTGATATTATTCTGTATTAAAAACTTTATAGAATTGGAATTTATGAATGACATACTTTATAGAATAGAAATTTATAAATGAAATTTCACTAAAGATATTTCTTTATCATGTAGTAAATTACAGAACTACATGTAAGTTACCTCCTTTAATAGTTAACATAGCTGAATTATACTAGTTAATATGAATTGTGAATCAAGTAATATCTAAAACATCAACTTATTGCAATCCACCGATTACAATATAGCCATTTCATGTAATAAAAATAATTTCATTTTAACTCCTATCACGAAGCTAATAAACCAAAACTGTCTTCACATAACCGTATGCTAATGTACTGAAACTGAATAAAATTAAGTGATTTATTATAGTATAATATAGTATTATGGAATTCATGTTTAATAGTTTAAATGATTTTAACATCATATCGTAAAGTATGCTTCATCACAAAACCATATTTGGTTTTTAGATTACATTGAACAACCACCGTAATTTACAGACGATTCTACGTTAAGGGATATTTTAAAAGTGATTTGAGAGAAATAATTATACACGATAAACATATAGCTAAACCTGACTTCGTTTTTTTATTGATCATAAAATTCATCTTATGCAGAAAATTTTCTTGTTGAAATTACTAATTGAGTCTTTTGTTAGATGACTATTTCAAAATCATTTCAGTTCTTCTAATGAGTGATGTTAATCGTTTGTAAGTTGTTTACACTTTTAAGGTTGTTAATTTTACTATAATTTATTTTTGTAATAATTTATTTTTGTAATAAAAATTGTAATAAAGTATTATGTAATAAAACCATTAAATAAAGTTACGATTATTACGGGTTTATAAAGTGGAACTTTTTCTTTCGTCAAACATATTACTTTTAAAATAAAATGCAAAATCAAAAACTTATTACGAACAATGTTAATTTTTACATTTAAAAGCATTTTAAAAGTAAGTTTACACTGTAAAGTTTTCTATGTTAATTTTTACATTTAAAAAATAGAAATGGTTACTATGTAAAATTTCTCTTAAAATGTTACAAATTAAATCAATTATTTTCGTATAGTAAGCTTTTTTTTTATAAAATTGTTGCACAAAATGAAGTAATATAGAAAAATAAGACAATAAAAAAATTAAGTTGAAAGTTTTTCTCTGTTTCTAAATATAAGGTATAACATTTTATTAGTGTATAATAGTATACTCCTTATCCAGCTAACATTGTCTAAACAAGTAAAATTTATCATCATTATCTCTTAAAGTTTTCTGAACTGTCCACTTCACTTAAACAATTTATTTCAGTTGTTATTGTACTAATAAGGATAAATATAGTCGTTAAAAATTAATAATAATCAATTAATAATTATTTAAATTAGCATTTATAAAGACTTACAAAATGTTTTAGAAAATTGTCATGTTTAGAAACATTAATTTTATTGCTTTCAAGTTTAAAATACATTAAGTTCTAATAATTTAAATATTTTGAACATTTACATAAAAAAAATTATTCTATAAAAAATAATAGAATCCCTCAATTGCATATTCATATTAAAATTTTATAAATATATAAAATCTTGGAATATTGTTAAAAGTTTCTTCATATTTTGAAATTCATTGATATAGAACGATTGTATAAACCATTTTTCCATTATATATACATTATTAAGTTGTATTTGATAATGTACTTCATTAAAGTTAACTTCGAGAGTGTTTTAGTACATCACACACACAAAAAATATTACCACTTGTCAATTAAGATTTACTAAAAATTCTGATTTATGATTTATATATATCAGAAATTTTAGTAAATCTTAATCAACTATATATATATATATATATATATATATATATATATATATATATATATATATATATATATATATATATATATATATATATATATATATATATATATATATATATATATATATATATATATATATATATATATATATATATATATATATATATATATATATATATATATATATATATATATATATATATATATATATATATATATATATATATATATATATATATATATATATATATATATATATATATATATATATATATATATATATATATATATATATATATATATATATATATATATATATATATATATATATGTATGTATATATTATTATTAGGCATAATTTATTTCATAGTGCAACGTATACTGTTTCTATTATGGTTTTAAAATTTAAAAAAATATTTTGTTTTCAGATGAATCCAATTCTATTTCCAATTATATCTTTTCTCATTATTTCCATTATTTCATTACATAATTTTTTTTATCTGTACATCATCCAATTTTGAAAGAAAAAATTATTTTTCAACTAAATGTTCCGACAAGCTAAATGTTTCGACAAGCTAGTTCCTGATACATCAAAGGAAGAATTTCAGAGAACGGCAATTATGTTAACTTCAAAACAATTTCTGCCACTGATTGAACCCATCACGGTCTTGGAAATAATCTTCGGAAAATATTTTTCCAAATGAATTTTTCACTAACGCTGATTGCTCGAGAATCAGATAAAACTGTAATAAATGTAGCAATATATTTTAAATTTTTTCTTAAAAAAACTAATATTCTATTTTTTTGATTATCATTTGCTTATAAAAAAGTGCTAAATTATGTTAAAATTCAGAAGGAATTTGTAATCGTAAAGCAAAAGTGAAGTTTGATATCCTTCACCTACTGCTTACTGATACTGCCGATTGTTTATTTTATGTGTGGGAAGATAATTTAATTGGTATTTGATTTTCCATAAGGTTATTTTTTATGTATTTCATCCGCGCGTTTTCCCGTATTATTAAATAGCAGCTTTGGTTTAATTAGATTTAAATAGAATAATAAAAGTATGTAAAAAATATTTAACTCATAGAAGTTAATGTAACATGAAAATAACTAAGAGTGCAATAAAGAACAATTATTACCCAACCAAACAATATTAGTTTAATTGCGTTTTATATTTTTTCATGAAATTCTAAGAATTTTGTGTTTTAATAGTTTTTTTGCAGACTAACAGGTACACGATTCAAATTATTCATAAGAGATAGTTTTAAATGTGATAAAAAATCATACAAATTAAAAAATATGTTTGATAATCATACCAATTACGCTTTGCAGGGGTACAGTATAAAAATATAATATCATAAAATAAATTAGTACTCTTTGATATTATTATAAATATAATAATAATTAAGTAGATAATAATCTTGATAAATCACATGAACATGTGCATAAGAATGTTAAAAAAATTTACCATTGAGTAGAATTTAAGGTAATAAATAATTGATTTGAAAATCTATGACTTAAATAGTATATATAAGCATTTGAATTTAACAATACGTAGTGTTCTGAAATAAAACGATTAGTTGAAAATGACACTATTGGGGGATAAAAAGTATATTTTAAAGCAATATAAAAAATCAGTTTGACTAATAAAAACTTTTATTTCATTTAATTATTCAAAGTATTGTGAAGCTATAAATATGTTATGTTTATTTTTCAAGAAACTAATAGTATAGTTAAAATAATTTCCCCTGAAAAGTTTATTTAGATACCTTGTTATCTGAACAATGTCACGTATCCATTCCATTAATAAGTATATATTCTTATATTGTATTATTAAATATCTATTGTTATTAACAGTTGGTTTTCAAAGTCACATAATTTGGAAAGTTACCAAACAAATTAATAAATATTTGTTACAAATATATTTATCGTTGCTCATATATTTACCATTGTTTACTACTGTAAGGAAAGCAGTCTAGAGTTTAATCAAAATTTTAAGGTTGCATAATTTTCAGTGAAAAGGGAAACGAACATTTATATTTTGTAAGAATTTTAGATCAGACTGAAACTTTTAATATTCGTATGTTGTGCAAAATATAAAATGTTATGATTTTGAAACATAACGTTAATAAATTCATTTTGAATCATAAAACTGAATATTCCCTGGAAACCAAATGAACATTTCCAAGCGATTTTTTTGTTATAATCAAATTTAAAATTATGGCATATACAATGAAATTTTATTGCAATTCAAGGATTATTATACATAATTCTTTAAGAAAATTTAAAAATATTAAAGTATTTAACATACTTCAAAATTTATAATGTTATGTGTCAACATGTATGTAACATTTATAACAATATGTGTCAACAAAATGTTCCAAGTTTTCCACATTTGTTTTAAACATTCACTAATTTCATTTCTGAGCAAAACAAAACTTACTATTTCTTTCTCAATTAAGATACAAAATGAATGTCATTACTCAAATAAAAACTACTGCATATTATTGACACACAATAGGCATATTATATGTATATATATATATATATATATATATATATATATATATATATATATATATATATATATATATATATCTATATATATATATATATATATATATATATATATATATATATATATATATATATATATATATATATATATATATATATATATATATATATATATATAATATATATATATATATATATATATATATATATATATATATATATATATATATATATATATATATATATATATATCACAAAAATACAATCGTAATCGTAATGAAGTATAATATCAAGTCCTACTTATAAAATTGTTATAAACATTTAGTTATCTGTAGATAAAAAAAAAATATAAATATCTTCAAGATTTTCTGAGAAAAGTCTGCAAAAATATTTTTGTTTTTAAGTTGAGTCACAATTTATCAAAAGACTTTTATTAAACATTCACTTTAAATTAATTTAATTTTTTGAAATTTTGAAACTGGAAGTATGTCTTATTAATCTTATCTAATATTTTCAGCCTGACTGATATAGATTCTGATGAATCAGGACTATTTTTGTTTAGAAATTTTTGCTTTTTTCTGAACGTAACTTTCTAAGAACAAAATAAACTAAAAAAATAAAACCCAAAGAAAATGGATGAATGTCAGATATTTGAGTGCCTTGAACTTTTTCATCGTTTTTCGTTGTGAAAAAAAATCCTCCAAAATGTTTTTTGAAATTCTCACTGAAAATCCTTAACATACTCCATATGGCCGCCTGATGCTGTCAAAAGTTTTTTTTGTGAATCGGTACTCTGTCTACAAAAATAGTTATACGAGCTTTTATGACTTTTCCAAAGTCTTTACTTGTCGACACCTCTCGAGAGAAACCTCCATTGTCAAGATAGATTGATAGATGGAAACATTAATCAATGAATCCAGTACTGAATTTATTTTTCTCCATTATATATATATATCAAGTCCTATAATTCAAATTCAACTTATTTTATCTAAAATAAAACAATTTCATTTTATTATTACAAAATAAATTGATTTTGTTATTAAATATTTAATTTAATTTAATGGCTTACAACTGTTCATGGAATATTTGAAATAGAAAAAAAATCATCTTTCATCTTAAAATTATGAGGAAAAAAAAGAAACAATATTTATGAAAGATGAAATTATACAACTCATGAGAAAAAATTAAACGTTTTCTTGTATGTAAATATGTAAAACATATTCTTATAAAAACTCTCATAAGTTTTCTTTATGACTATTATTTTAACTAATAGTTAAGTAGAAGTTTAATGCAAATTAAACGTTATGACTAATAACATCATGCGAAATTTAAATTGCATGACAAGGTATTATCCTTAATTTGTAACACAAAGCGTGAAAGTAAATTATAGCCTTTTAGATCAGTAATTAATCCTCTAAATTATGCTTCTCTGTACTCAGTTGTATTCTAAAATACATAGTAAAGCATTTCTATCACTAGTTATTTGTTTATTAAAGTTATATGCATTTGATACTCGCTTGTTCAAAATAAATTACTCCATAATTTTAATAATTTTTAAAAAAAATTTTAATTGGAATTTGTTATTATTGTTTTCATTTTATCTATGATATAAATTTACATTTTAATTTCAATAACTTTTGCTTAAATCAAGATTAAATTGTTTTCAAAAAAATATCAGAAAACTGCAAAATAACTTTTATTTGTTTCATATACTAAAATCATTTAATGCAATTCTCTAACTATAACATTTTCTAAACATGTACTTCTGTTTTGTTGAATATCATTAAATAATTACATTTTCATCAAACATTCATTCATTTCTTACTTTATACACTGTTTTTTGAATAGAAAATTAGAAATAGTATCAGAATGTAAAACGTATTGTTTCCTGAAAAAATTGATTTTTGATGAAAAAATGTAAATCTAAATGCAAATCTTTTATAAGTACTAAAAAATATATTAACTCAACATCATTATAATAATATGTTTATCAATGTTTATTATTCTATACAATCAAGCAACAATAACTTAGATTTATCATTTATGGAATATTTCGTTTTAACTAGTACAAATGAAATATTATTTGCTATCTGAATTTATTTGTTTACGGTTTTTACATTTATCTTTTTTTTAAGATATCAAAAATAATATACTCCACTTTCTTTGCTTGGAAGATTTTATTCATTTTTTCTGAAATTGAAAACATTTATTCATAACATTTTTCTTAAATTCTTCTGTATTTATTAAATGGACGAAAACATTTTCTTCTTATTATGAAATTATTATAATAGTTTTCTTGAGATGTCATACTATCTAAGAAACATAAGGCTATGTAATAAACATTCCAGTTTAGGTATTTTTTCTTGATGACAGAAATCTAAAAATTAAAATATAGTGATGTTTAAGCAAAAATGTTTTTCCGTTAAATCTCTTTGTTTTAATCACCTAATTGGTCACAATTTAAAGAGTGAAATTACTTCATGCAACAATAAGAGCTACACAGAAATAAAAATTGTACTCTGTCATTATTTAATATTTCATTTTTTTGTACAACTTTTTTCAATGATCTTTTAATTACTTTTCCCTCAAAGAAATAAGCATTGAATGAAATAGATGCCAGCTATATATTACGAATAATTTCAAGAATATTTCTTTTATTACTGTCAGGAAGAAGACCTCAATAATTAAGACTTTTTTCAGACGTAATTAATCAAAAATGAAGTATTAAAACTGAATAAATATCAAAATTTTTTGATTGTCAGTAAAAATATATTTTCTTATTCATAAAAGTAAATAATCAAAACAAAAATATATATTTTTATAGTAGTTTTAATTTAACCATATAGTTTTGTATTATTTTAACTTACAATTTCTGGATAATACATCTTAATAAACAGAATGTTTTAATTTCCTTTACATAAAAAGATAAGAACCATGTCAATGAAGCATGTCAACCATGTCATGTCAGTCAATGAAGAACATTTCATTTTTGAGAATATATTCAAAACCTAAAATTAACAACCTCTACGAGGAATTTAAACCAGTTTAAAAATTATTTGACAATACTTTTTTGTCATTTTTGATCACGTGACATAATTTCATCAGGTAGTTTCATATTTAAAATGAACTAAAATCATTATGAGCAAACATGTCTAAGGTAAGAAGTAAAGGTATAAAATGTTGAATACTGAAAGCTAGAGCATAATTCATTTATCTTTTATATGGCTAAAGTAAATTTTAATCCCATAAAAATTAAGGGCTTTATGCCTAACCAAAAACATATATAATATATATATATATATATATATATATATATATATATATATATATATATATATATATTACTTTTTATTACTGATCAAAAGTAATTGTTTGACTTCCTCTGATGAGCAGCAAAGAGGCCCACTAAGGGGCAGATGGTCCTTTTAATTACTTCTTCAGAGCCGCAGAGGGGACAGGTACGAACAGTAAGAATGCCCAAATGTTTCAAACGAGAATCTCGGCCAGTTATTGGACGAAAGGTGGAAACTGCATTTTGCCTTGGTAAATCAGAAATAAAATAAGGGTCTAAAATGCACCCGTGTTTTTGACCAATATGAGTCTGAAGGTCTCGTGATGAAATAGAAGGAAATATATTCTTTAGAAGGGGTTTAATCTCCCAGCACAAGAGGAGGAACGATGTTGTTGAAGGCGGGGGCCTTCCTTTGCAAGGATGTCTGCTTGTTCATTATCCAATAAGCCACAGATTCCGGGCAACCAATGGAGAACAATTTGTTTCCTACTCAAAGTAAGAACACGCAGTAATTCTTAACATTGTTGAATTTCAGGTCTTCTTGGGTGTTCAACAGTAGAGATTTATTGGATGATTGGAAATGGCATTAAGGCGTCTCAAAATAAATAAAAAATCCACTGGGATTGATTGAATCCATACAGAATTTCTTATCTATTTGGATAACGAGAAAAAACAATTCTATATATACCATATTTAAATCACAAGTAATCACATTCATATCATTGGGCACTGCTTTTTGAAAGAATATTATTTTTAGAAGGCATGCAGTACAGTTGATAACTGCTCTTGGCATCTAGAAAATAACTGATACTACTTATAATATACGAAATATGAATTAAATATTATATATATAAGAATCCATTATTGTTTTTACTTATATTTATTGTAAAAGTGTGGGGTTAATGAATTCGTGTACTATAGCTTTCTATATCCATGAAGTAACTCTTTTTGTTACCATGTTGTTGAAGTAACTATGTTTGATGATACATTTTTCTTATCCATTCAGAACTTCATTCCAGACTGAATACAACATGTAATATAACTAATAACAATAACTAATAACATTTCGATGATAAATAATATTTGAGAACTGAAGAGATTCCCAGTTAAACGATATAAAATCGGAAGTCAGGAATTATTGTCATATTTTGTGATTTTTGTGGTTTTTATTTCATAAATTATTTTGATACTTTAATTCAGTTTATTTCACAGATATTATATATTGTCAATACCGCCCAGCATAATAAATGATTTTTGATGCATTATTAATTTGGAAACAGAAAAAAACAAACAAAGCAGTTACTAGCCAGTTTGTAAAATATTAAAATAATTTTAAAATTATAATTATTAAAATTTAAATAAAGTATATATATATATATATGTATATATATATATATATATATATATATATATAATATGTAAATCAATAAATTTCTTATAAATCAATATATTTTTTAGATCAATTCATTTTTAATTTAATCTATCATTAAACTTGTATTTACTATAAATCTTTTACGATCATAGCTTAAGTGTTTAATAAACTTTAGTTTTTAATAAAATAATTAAGTTATCAAATACATAGTATTAAATTTTTTTCTCGGCTATGTGTGTTTACGCAAAAATAGTAGTGTGTATGTCTGTTCTATATTATAACAAGAATTTAACTATCATTATAACTATAATTTAGCGTAAAATAAAAATCAATTTCAGTAAACTATTTTTGATATTTTGCGAAGCTTCTCCATATATTTTAATATATATATATATATATATATATATATATATATATATATATATATATATATATATATATATATATATATATATATATATATATATATATATATATATATATATATATATATATATATATATATATATATATATATATATATATATATGTATGTATATGTATATATATAATATATATATAATTTTAAATTTCTCCACCAACCAATTTTGAATAAAAGTAAAATAAATTGCAAATTTACCAGTTTGAAATTAAGAAAATGCCCTGTAGTTTGAATCTTGTTTAAAAAAAATTAAAGCATGCTATGTTATACTCTTTGAGATAAGAAAATAATTAATTTTTAACCAAAATTTAAATAATATAAATAAAAAATAGCTAAATTTTATTTCTATTCTTCTGATGGGAAAAAAAAGCATTTTTTAATTTATTTTTTAAAGGTAATAACTGGTCATATTTGAGAACAAGTTTCTCAATAGATGTTGCATGTAAAATATATTTCCTAGTTAAAAAACATTTATCTGAATGTCTGAGAAAGATAGATTGAAAATACTAATTTACTCGGTTTTAATAATAATTTTATGGTGTAATCTAGAAGTGCTGTAATCTGTTTTGAAAATTTGTGACTTTTATTGCCGGGAGGTAGGAAATTTGATTCTTTCTGAGATATTTTCCATCATAACTATCAGAAATAATGAAGTTTTAAAAGTATGTTATTTAGATGAAGGGGAAATCTGGGATCAGCTTAAAGTTGTCATGAATAATCTATTTTAACAATGCTATTTATATTAATTAAAACATGTTTTGAAAATAATATGTAGAAGTAAATTAAATATTTTTGTTTCCTTCAGTTATTTTTAAAGTTTTCGTTTCAGTTGTTATATATTTGATATGTTATGATGTTTATTCATCATAATAATTAATTTTTTTATTTTGTAATAAATAACAAGTTTTTATAGAAATAAATTATAATTTTGAATGTAGAATATATAGAATTTTTTTCTTATATATATATATATATATATATATATATATATATAATCCAAATATATATTTCTTTGCACATTTATAGGAATGAATTTTTATCTATTTTCAGAAGCAACTAATTTTAATAAATAATCTGTGTATGTATTAATCTATTAAAAGCATGCAATATCTATTGATTTCGTGAGTTATTTTTGGAATGCAAATTTTTATTATAATTCTATGATTGCTTACAGATGTTAAGAAATCTGACACATGAATACTTCGATGTATAAATACGCAAACGTATGATTACATGATTGAAAATATTTACATAAAACTTATATAATGTGCTAGGTTGTGCTTTAGAATGATCTAGTAGTGTTTTCTGCAAACTTTATCCAATGCACTTTTAGGATTTTGTTCGTTCTCAAAGAGAGATCAGCACATAGTTTTCGTTTTATTTTTATATTTTATGTCGTACAAAATAAAATTATGAAGGTACGCATTAGTATGTAATATTTTTGGAAAAGTAAGAAGAATCTAATACTAATTTTTTTAACTATTATTAATTTTACTTTTTAATTGATTGTGTGAAAAATAATATAATTAATAAATAATTAATTATTTATGAAATTAATTATTTTTTAAAATGTATTGTAAAAATATTTCCTTCTGTATTACCTATTTGAGACCCACAAACAGATATTGTTTAATGTTTTCAATAAAATTATAACATTCAGCAGGAAAAAATAACTATTTTTTATTTTAGGTTTGACTTTTCTACTAAGGCACATCCATTTTTTATTCAAATGTAAGCTAAATCTTTTAATCTTTCTTGACTTTTCTTCTACTAAACCTTATCACTGACATATTTTGTTATGACTTGTTCGTTCAGTATACTTTCCAGTATCGTTTCTGGAAATGATTTAGATGACAAGTCTCTGCTTGTAAATGAGAAGAACTTTTTTCTTGGTGCTTCAGAATTGCTAAAATATATTAGAATACCCATGAATCTGATGATGTTTGAAAAATGCATTTCATAAGAAAATATGTATAGGCAGCGTAGTTTCGAGACAAATAAATACGTTTCTAATTTCTTAATAAAATAATTTGTTCAATTAATTACACCTTCGGCTGTTTCATTTTATTAGCTTATTTAAGAAATGAGTTATTTCTTTTTATTCCAGAAAAATAAAATTAATGGTGTTTTCCATTCAAAAGTAATAACTACTTAACTGTTATTAAACATTATGTCAATAAATAGGTTAATTATTCTATAAATAAAGATTTAGAATCTGTATATGAATAATAAATGTGGATAATGTACATCTTAAATTATTATTATCATTAGTATTCTTTAACCGTAATTATAGAACTTGTAAATTCTTTTAAAAACTGAATTTTCCATCTTGGGCAGAACTGATTAAATAAAGTAATTATTTCATGTTTTTTTTTCCAGTTTTCAATATTAAAATTTTGACAATTTTTTAATTATAAAATCTTAATTGACATCATACACAAGTAATTCACTAAAAATTTGCTAATATGATAATAAAATACTTGCTTATAATTAATTAACAATACCATTCCTGAACTGTGAACTATAATTTCATCACAATATTCATATTTAAACCTTTAAATATGTCTATTTTAAAACCTATGTTTTCAAGTTTTCAAGAAATAATTCATACTATAAAATGTTTTACAAATACAATTAACTGTAATGTTAGTAATAAATAATGTCTTATTGGATAAATAAAAATTTGATACTAAATTTCATTTTGTTAAGCTAAAAAAATATAAATTGTAAATTTCACTTCTATGAAAACTTTTATCTCTTTACAAAATAACACATATGAGATCAATAACAATGCAATCAAATGCGGATTATTGAAAAAATTAAGACTTTAAAATAAAGATAAACAATTAGTATCTACCAATATTCATACATGCAATAATAAATATAACACATAATAAATTGAAAAAAATATGGAAATTTTGTATTTTCAGTGTAAATTTTTGGACATGGCAATTGTAGGAGTTTATTTGCTTATAACTATTACTTCGATCTTTAAGCAATATATAAAAATTATAATACTATTAATTGAGATATTAAATGTATATATAGGTGAGTAAATTTCTATAAAAATTTTACTTTATATATTAAAACAAAGATTATTTTATTTTATAGAAAGTTTTGTAAATTAAGTAAGTGATATTTGAAAGTATCATGTTTCATTCAACATTCCTGGCCACATAAATATTATTGCACTAAAAAAATTGCTATATATATATATATATATATATATATATATATATATATATATATATATATATATATATATATATATATATATATATATATATATATATATATATATATATAAGCTTTACTGGAGTGTTAATTTTTAAGAAATATATGTGTCATGAATTAGTAAAATAAAAGGCTAACTTCTCGCAATTAAATTTTTTTTCAACCATAAAATTAACAATATTCACTTTTTAAACATTCATTACTAATAAAATTAAATTGTAAATTTCACACAAAAAATGCATTATTCAAATATATCTAGAATTTATCGGGTACATATAATATTTTCGAAAATTATGTGTATACATTTTATTGTCCAAGCCATTTAAAATTTGTAAAGATACGAAAATATGAAATACAATTTAAAAGATCAAAGGATAAAAATATTAAAAATATTGTTCTGATTCAATCAAACAATTTTTCAGATAATTATCTTAAAAAGCAATATCAACATCCTTACTTAGGCTATTTTATTTTCATTACTTCTACTTGAAATATTACACATCTTTTTGTTTTTACATATCTATTACATACATGTCTTATACATGTATTACATACATGTATTTCATAGGACATTTTTTAGTTAATTTATAAAAGTTTAAATAAATTTAGCTTCTGAAGTCAAAGAAACGTCTTTCAGTGATATTTTAAATGCACGTAAATTTAAAAAAAAGGTTTTTGGACTTTCAAAGCGTCAAAAATTCTTTATCTCAATAATTGTATATGATAACTGATTTGGTATTGTAACTGAGTTTGTTTTTCCATTTTAATATGTTTTACGATTTCAACTTTTATACATATACTTGATATTGTAAAGTGATTATTAGGTGGCAAAAAATTCATCATGAGGATTTCTAAAGCTAAGTATGATAACAATATATTATTTCAGACAGTGAATCTGCAACTAAAAACACTTTTTTCCATTTTGTTTAACTTCGAAGTATACTGTACTTGTTTTCTAAATATCTGTTGCTAAAAGCATTTTTGTCACAAAAAATCATTTCTTAATGTATGATTAAATGCAATCCAATTCTATAACTTTAATTTATTGAATAAGATTACAAATTAACTTGTGTTCTTATGAAATGAAGCTTGTATTGAACTTGAAAGTATTATTATAGAATTTATTCCAGCAAAATTATTTATATAATTCATGTTTAATTCATCAATTATAAATTGCTTTGCCTGTCTAGAATCATCAGGATGTTTTTAGCATTACTGTGAATAAATAATGCTTTTAAGATAGATTATATATAGGTTTGCTTTACATTATAAACTAAATGAGAATTCTGAAAGTCGTGAGGATTTTTAAATTTATTTTTAAAAGTATTAAAACATGTTTGGATAAAATACAATAAAAAGAAGTTTCATAACGTCATTACATTCAACACAATTGTTTGAATTATTTGTAACTTTCACATTTTAATTTTTATTAGTGTCTCTGTAATTTTTTATCAACATTCCGTATATTTTTCATAATCATGAAGAAATGAATTAAGTTTTCTTTATGAAATAAATCTCAAGTAATACGATTAGTCTTAATATACATCCTGAGTAAGCATTTTAAGCCCAGTAAAATTTTTTGAGACAATGTAATGTGGAATAAATGGGATACAAATAATATTAATTGTTAAAATTCACTGATAAGAAATAAATACTCTAAGCATAATTTGTAAATACATAATTTTGAGAAGCGATTGGTTTGTTATAAAGTTAGTACTTCTTCCTGAACAAACACTTTAAAACCACCAATCATTTTTTAAAAATAAATATAATATAATCATATAATTACCATTGCAATTACTAGCTTGTGACAACGCTGCAATTTTCATATTTGTCATACGTTTCTTCGAAGTATTGGTGATCTTTGTGAAGATGGTGAAAGGGTAAGAAGTTAATTTATCATGAAAGAGGACAGATCAAAGATTTGTCTTTAACAGGAATGAGTAGTCGTGCTATTGCAATAAAGAAAGGAAGATCAAAGACTGTAGTCAATTTTTTTATAACTGATAGACAATTATGGTAAAAATAATACTTTGGGAAGCTTTGCTTTGTCCTCGCGAGATGAAAAAAGAATTTGAAAACTTGTATCTACTGGAAAGTACTCAACCAGGAAACTGATTCCGATGAAAGGCTTGAAAGTTTGTCAAGGAAAGATTTATAACACAGTTAAAATGTCTAAAAGTACACATATGCAGCAAAATTTACTAAGCCTCAGTTACTGCAGAAACCCAAAATAGAGCGTTTGAACTTTGGCCAGAAAGTCATGACCTGGGACAACCAATGGACAGAAATTAATATTTCTGTGAAAAAAAAAAACTGGAATTTGGATGGACAAGATGGTTGAAATTTCTACTGGCATGATATAAGAAATGAAAAAGAAATATTCTCCAAGCGCCTATTAGTTGGACAGTCTGCCATGATTTGGAGCTGTTTTACTTACAAATGTATGGACTCAATATCATTCGTTTCTGGTAGAATGAATTCACAAGGATACCAATATATACTAATAAATCATCTTTTGACAAATGCTGAATGTCTTGCTGGAGAAAATTGGAAATATCATAAAGACAATGCATTGATCCATTCGTGTAACAGCACAAAAATGGGCTCCAAGTCAACAATGTTGAATATGTGAAATGGCCTGCTAGATCACCTGACTACAACAAAATCGAAAACCTTTGGGATGACTTAGCAAGAAGAGCTTATGCAAATGGAAGACTTTTTACACCAGCAACAGCGCTGAAACATACTATTGAAGATGAATGGTATAAAACCGATCCCATCCTTTGTCAAAAATCCTTTCATCCATGAAAACAAGAATGTTTGAAGTAATTCGTAGAAATGGCTCCTACACAACCTTCTAAGAATTTGTAGTTTTTTTCTTATGTGTTATTTTCTATGTTGGGCTTAAAGTTTTTACTCATGCTCTAATATCCATCTGTGTGTTCTGTAATATTTTCTAATAATAAAGTATTTGCAAATTAATTTTTCTACTTTTTTTTACTTTTATTTAAGCTCAAAAAGTGTCAATCAAATGGTATTTTAATTCTTCCCTTAAAATGTTTCCATTTTTTCCAAAGTGTCTACTGACCTTAAAGTTATTACTCAGACTGTATATTTGACCTAGAAGCCAATCAAAGGCATGAAGTGTAAAATTTGTTTTTAAATTACTTATATGAATTTTCAGACTTTCCAGCATAATTCTAACATTGTAACAGAATATGTATTTTTTATTTATTTGACATGGTTTCATTTAAATTCACAGTAAATGTTAACAAAAATAAAAATTTTTAATTATTCCTACAAAAATAGAAAAAATGAAATGAAATAAATCGTAAAGACAACGATGTGGCATTTGATAAAAATTGAAAATAACGATGTGACATTAGCTAGAAATGAATCAAAAATTGCTTTTTTAATTTAAAAACACAATTTCATTAAGTTCACCAAAAACGAAATTTACAATCTGAAACACAATGAATTAGTTAACAGTATTTTCGATTAATTAATTTGTGCTATAAAAATACTCAACATTGCCGCTAGCGTATTTTACAACGTTTCTATTTTGACTTACTATCGTAAATACAATAGTGTGCACTTTAGAATGATTTACTTGACAACGAATGATATAATATCTGAATTCACAGTCAGTGTTAAAACTGAAACGGTGACCATAAGTTCTTTCAAATGATTTCATTCTCAGAAATTATGTAATCTGATGAACTTGATAACACTGTTCATTCTCTTTTGGCCAAAGATTTGCGTGTGGCATTCCATTGCATAGAATTGACATAGGGTTACGTTTCGTCATCGTGCATTGAATTGATTACAAATACTAAGCCTTTTTAATTCACTGCAGGAGCAACTTGATCACGTAAATAATGAGATATTGTAGTGTACTTTTTCGAGAAAGCTTTTGACTGGAGATTAACTTTTAAAGAAGTCCGACTTTTAGAGATAAAGTTAATTCTTTTTACGTTTCCAAGTAAAATTACACATTTATGTGAACACATTCCAGTACATTGCACTTCCTCATTATCATTTCTTTCATTTTTGCACATTTTTAAAATTCAAGCAAAGTTTTATAGATCTAAGAATGTTTCAATTACAAAGTTTTATATTTTTGAAACAAAGAAATCAAAATTATATTTTTAAAACGAAGTTTTAGACCTTTTTTAAAAATTGTTACGATATATGTAATATGAATTCACTTATTTGACACTACTTTTAAAGCTTGGTCATTAAACATATTAACCGAGGTAAGAAATAATAATAAAAAAATGCTTTATCTGAACAAACGTATTTCGAGTTCAGATTTGATTTGATAAATTAAAAAAATTAAGAAATGCTTTGCAGTTAGTTTTCGACGATTAGCATTCATGTAAAATAATTGTGTGTGTGCTTAGGTTTTTACTACAGATAGTATTATATAAATATGCATTTCATAAATTTTCTAAATTTTCAAAATATTAAATATGTATCAAGTAACTTCACGCACGTATGTTTTAACCACTACTCTATGGCGCATTCCATTCATTAACTTTATATCTGCAGTATAATTTTAATGTAATAATTTTTGCATTTCCTATGTAAACAATAGGGAAAGATTCATTGCTTGAGCATTCACCCATGATTCACTTTATTGTGAATTTCAATTAAATACTTGGATAGTAATCTTTTAACAGAAAAGTAAGCTCCAAAAGAGGAGCAGCGCTCCCCAGTTCGCCAGCCTAGCTGGAACACTAGAACAACAACAACAGAAAATGCTAAGATTTGATTGCTCAGAATATAGTAATAATATAGATTGGATATAATTTGACACCAGAGCGTATATGAGAAAACACAATATATTTTCAAAATTAAATTATTAGGAAATAATTAAAATGATTCAATTGGCAAATATTATCTGTGAATGAAATATTAAGATCAACTGTTAATTAATGCTTATTTTCTTTAATTACTTTAAATTATTTCTACTCAACCAATTGTATATAATTGTTCCTTATAATTTAAAATAACATAAAACTTGAATACTTAAATTAGCATTTAATTCAAAATTTTATTATTTCTTATAAAATTCGCTTTTATAAGGAGAAATGTTATTATGTGATATATATATATATATATATATATATATATATATATATATATATATATATATATATATATATATATATATATATATATATATATATATACCGGGTGATTAAAATTAAATTCCCGATTTTAAAAATCGATAATTTTAAAACTACTGGTCAGAATGACTTGATATTTTAGCAGAAGAATCGTAAAACAATGAAATTTTGTATGGCGGAAAAAAAAATAGTTCCAAAATGTGCCGATAGATGGCGCTGGCGGGTAATATTAGAGGAAAGTCCAAAAATGTATTCGTTAAACACAGAAATGTTGTCAGCCAAAAGAAAAAATTAGAGTTCAGTGATTTATTAAAGATTTATTAGCGAAGAGACAAGAATACAGCGACAACAGCGATTATGACAAAAAAATGGAATGGAATCAACGCCTTGCTGATGATTAAAGCATAAGTTGTTCGATATGCCCTCCGCCTTGTTCCACTACTAATTGGAAACGCAAAACGGCATGCTCCACAACAGATCGGAGGTTATCTGTACTGATGCAATGGATGTGGTGTGTGATGCTTGCCTTCAAGTCGGCTAGATTCTGAAAACTCCCGCTGTAAACAACATTCTTCAAGTACCCCCAAAGACAGAAATCACAGGGGTTTAAGTCGGGGGAACGTGGCGGCCACGTTGTTGGAAAATGACGGCTTATGATCCTGTTATCTCCGAAATTAGCACTCAGTAGCTGCTTCCCTGGAGTAGCAATGTGCGAAGGAGCGCCATCTTGCATGAATATTGTGCAATTCACACACTGACTCTGCTGAAGTGCCGGAAGGACATGGTTACGCAAAAGTGTTTCATACCGCTTGCCAGTAACGGTGCAGGTAACGGGGCCTGCAGGTGTGATCTCCTCGAAGAAAAACGGACCAACGATAAACGCTGCCGTTATTCCGCACCACACAGTAACATTTTCAGACTGAAGAGGTAATGGCTGTAGCTGGGACGGATTCTCGGTTGCCCATATCCTGCAATTTTCCGTATTTACAGAACCTTGCAAATGAAAGTGGGCTTCGTCAGACCGCAGAATGTTTCATGGTCATACATTGTCCACTTCCATCCGGGCAACAAATTGCAGTGCAAAAGATTGACGTGCTTACAGGTCAGCCGGTAGCAACTCCTGCACATGAGTTATCTTATACGGATAACAGAGCAAGATATTCCGTAGGATTTTACGCACCGTGCTGTTCGGTATATCCAGCATTCGGCCGATTCCCCGTGCACTGCTCATTCCAACATCACTGTTAGTCTGTTCTTTTATTCTGTAGCCACACTGATTTTAGTCTGTAGCCACATCTTCCACTGCCGCAGCCGAAACTCGTTTTCTTCCTCTACCCCGTTTAACGTCAAATGAACCGGTCTCTTCGAATTTAGCAATCATTTTTCGCAGACTTTTTGCGGTTATTGGACCTTATTTAATGGATTTTAATGTCCGAAACTTCCTAATAGCTGTAAGTGCACAGTCATCGTTCTTATAAAAAAACTTCAAGAGCAGAGCACGATCCTTCATAGTCAGAGTCATGATGAAGCATTTAGGCAAAGAGCTGGTGCTCTGCATTTTTATGGCAGCTAAGTCTCATGTGCGCTTGTCACGTATTAGTAATTTGCATATATCTAGACATTGTGAACGCCATCTATCGGCACATTTTAGAACTATTTTTTTTCTTCGCCAAATAAAATCGAGATTTTAATTATAATCACCCGGTATATATATATATATCTGATGTGTGTGTGTATTTTAATTATACATTGTATCATTTCTTCTTACATGTACATAAGTTCAGAAAATATAGTCATATATGACTTCAAGATGTCAACCGTTTTATATTATATAAAATGTGATAGTTTTAAAGTAAATACAAAAACTCCAAAAAAAGCATGTTGACATTTAATGAATTAATAATTGAAGTTAATAATATACTTTAATTCACATCAGACATTAAGGAATCATATTATAAATTTAAAAATTTCTATTTTTGAAAGAGTAGCTCAAGATTAGAAATATTCTCTATTTATGTCAACATACATTTATTAATTTATATCATTTTCCTTATAATTTGACTTGATAAATTGAAAGTAATTTTAAAGTATATTAGGTTATTGGGAGCAGAATTTTAAATTTAGCAAAAAACACTTCTTCTATAATTAAATAAACTTATTGTTGTACATTTAAGTGGTGACTTGTGTGAAAGGAAATTATTGTACAAATATATAAAAATATCATTATTATAATTGTTAAATTATAGTTTGGACGCAGATGGGAATCATACTAATTAGAGCTTTAAAACTTCTTAATTGCGTCAGATATATTTTTTAAAGAGATTACTTTTCATATCCGCAGTTGATTTGTTTGAATTACGAAAACTGTAAGCATATTTTTAGAAAATCTCACTCTCACTGTAATTGTAGTCATTAGGTTTAAAGAAAAACGAAAATTATTAAACTGAGATTTTTTTCTACTTTAAAAAAAGAAGCTAATAATAACAATGATAACCCAAAAAGTTTATTTCATGATGTTAATATTCATATTTATACCCTTTTCCTATTTTATCTTACTTGTGTTTATTCCCTTCTGCATAATTAAAGGATTTTCAAATAAAAATGGGGAGTATAACTTAACACTTTTCTGTTAATTTTGAAGAATTTATTGAAATGCTAAGATTTTAATATATTTCTGAAGCAAAAATAAGAAAGTAATTTTAATAACATATCAATTGCTTTCAATATTAAAATTTTTGACTTAGAATAAAATTCATTTTATCGGATGTTGATAGGTCAAGCTGAAAGTTAAATTTGAAATAATCCCCTTTGTTCAAAGTGAGAAGTTTTATTTAGCGTAATTTGTTCTGTATATTGCTCTATTTTTGTGGCGAAAAGGAATGATGAATATCATAGAAAGTGAAATTTAATTAAAAAGAAAATTCTTAGCATGACCTATGAAAATGTATTTTTTAACTCACAATCAAATCAATACCATACACTTAATTTTTCATTATAGGCTGTACAAATGGCTTGTTATCTGTGAAATTATAATAAAAAAAATTCAATTACTTTCAGTAAAAATTTACTTGCAACATATTTTACGGTTAATAAATATTTTAAATTTTCTAAAATTTCAAGTTTTTTTAATGAAATTAAAATTATATATATATATATATATTGTATAAATTTCTTTACATTTAAGCACATAGTGAATATTATTGGTATTACAGAACTACTAAGAAGTGGTGCAATTGTTATCATGTTAGCGAGTACACGTTATTAAAAAACTGGAATCTAGTGGAGCATCCAAGATTTGCTCAGCCCCACCAAGAGGTTATATTTTGCACTAAAATCATTACTCTAATGAGCAAACATTACTCTAATGAGCAAATGTCTAAGTTACTTAAATAAATCACCATTAGAGAACATAATAGCCTTGAACTTACACAGTTTTCGAACATGTTACCTTGCATACTAAATCATGATATTTTAGCTTACATGGCCCTCTAACTTTGTATTAATCAATAATTATGAATCTCGTAACTCATTCCACAATCTGGATCAGTTTTCCAATCTAAAATAACCTAATTTAATCAAATTATTCTGTCTCGTGCATACAATTTTCTCCTTTTATCTTGCGGCATGTGAATAAGGTTGATTGCTCGTGACAAGTCCTTTTTGAAGACAATTTACAGAGTAAATATGAGAATATCTGAATACAGCCTTTGACCATTATATTTTTAACTACAGGTGTCAAACATCATTTGAGTACATGTCGAGCTCTAAATGGAATCACTGATGTTTTGGAACAACGAGAGGGAAGAAGAATTCTCTTTTTCACTTTATGTTCTAGCTAATGGACAAAGTAATCATTGCTGAATGTGTGTATTTTAAGTTGAAAATTACACTTCATAAAATTATGATGACTTACAAAATATAATTTTAAGTCAAAAAAGTAGATAAATCTTAAATTCTTCTTTTATTTAAAACAGTAACATTTAATTAACTTATAAAAACATAAATAAATTAACTTTTTCCTGCATTAATTATAACTTTTTGAAAAAGTACTTAATTTCTAAAAAACATCAATTTTGTGTTTTTAGAATTGACAATTTCACTATATTTTTTCTATAAAAATATTCTTTGGTTCAGTATATTTAAAAAATTATGCTTCATTTCAAAGTAAAGAAAAAAATCGTATAAATTGATGAAAATTATGATTAAAGTAGGTTATAAACACTTTCCGAGACACGTGATAGTTTTTTTCATGAGCACAACTCTCTTTGTTACACAGTTGTTTCAGGTATTTATTATAAAACTGAAATGAAAACAAAATTGTTACTTAATTAAGTAAATGTAACAATGATTCTTTAATTTTTACAAACAGTCAAAACGTATTAGCTTTCTTAATTAATCTCCATTAGCAAGATAATAATACTATACTTATGCAGAGCAAATAATCCTGTGATACCATAGTTACACATTACATTCAGTGCATGGGCATTCCTAATTACAGTGAGATTAATTTATATTCATATATTTTGAGCCAAAATGTTTTAATCTTCAATAAATATTTATTTTACAAGAAAATATTTTCTGAATAATAATGGGATTTTGTCATGTTTAAAAAGATGTTGTTAAAATTGTTATACAATGTAAAATACTTTCATATAAAGTTTTAATATTACAACTTAAAATTTTTTTTGACAATATATTTTTTTAATATTTTCACATTTCTGGTTTTTATAAATATATTTGAATAAATTTAGACTGACAAAATAAGATTAAAATTGTATGTATAGAAAACTTATAATTTATTTTAAAAACAAATTATTGTTATAAATTATAAATTTAAATTTTATTTTAACTAACAAATTTATGAATCATTAGACTTTCCAGTGGAAAGAAATAAGGGAATACTTTTGGGAAAGTAGCAAATATATAAATGTTCATGAATTACTAAATTTTATCTAAATGTTTGTAATATGATTTTAGAGTAATTAGCAATTAGGAATTAAATTTGAATAGATAACTTCAAAAAGAAAATTATAAGTTGTTTGATATTAGAAGTTAATACCAAGAAATTCGCTTGGAAAACTAAATTTTGCGTAGTTTTTCTGATTCTATGCATTAAACATTTCCTCTTTTCCGTGTCATGTTTTGGTTTCGACTGATGCTACTTTTTAAGAAACTGAAATTCTGAAAATTAAATATAGTCTTTCTATATGGAACATTCATTTATATTTCGGGATAAATTTTCTTCCAAAAGTTTGGACTCAAATTCACCATAAGGATGTCAGAAATATGTAAGCATTGTTCTACAATTCTCCAACATTACAGCAATTTAAGGAAACAATATAGTTGAAATAAAATGAATGTCATTGAAGTAATATTTGCTTGCGTTGATAACACAAATGTAATCAGTTGTGGCTTATTTAATTAATATACAATGGATTTAATAGTATAATTGTATTTGGGTTACAAATAATAAAAGAAAAAATAATTGAAATAATTGTTCGATACAAGTAATATTTATATAGAAATCATCGTTTAAATATTCATAAATACATACATATGAAATAATGCATAAAATAGTTACTTTGAAAGTTATATAATTATTTTTGTTGTGTATTTATTAGTATTATATGTTTCACGATTAAAAACCATTTAAAATAACAAATTAAAAGATTAAAATTTGTTGTAGTTATGAAAGAAATAATAATTTCTATTTTCAATATAAATTAAACACTAATATAATGGATGTATTAAAAACAATATTCATTTATTGCGTACAACGGGTTTCAAAGGTTCCGAGCAATTTTTTACAAACCTTCTCAAAGAGTAAAAAAAAATATAGGCATATGTTAGAAAGTTTCATAACCAGAATATTGTAATTTATTTATAAGACATTTTTATGTCAAGTTATAATTAATACGAGTATAATAGAACAAACTTTTATATACCTGTAAACCAAGAAAAAAAAAATATATATATGAGATTTTTTGATAAATATCATATACTTGTTCAATAGAGATGTGATTTCTGTTTTGTTTGTTCATGCAAGCACATTTGCTTGTTAATACTATATGCAAGCGAAAGCGGTTAATTTAATTTATTTTTCTGTATCTTTTGAGAGAATTTTTAAGATATGATTTTTTGTGTTTTCGATACACTTTTATCTAACTCGGAAAAACTTAGATTATAAATTCTAAATGGTGCTTTTAGTGATTTAAATAAAATATATTTCGCAAATATAATTTAGATTTTCAACAAAGTTTGATGTCATAAAATAAGTACAGAATTACTTTGAATGATTCAATTTCTAATTACTATTTAGCATTGAGAGGAAAAGTATTAATATTATGTTTAATAAATATTATGCAACTGATGGATTTCATTTTTTATGAATTTGTAATGTTTTTGGATTTATCACAATTAAATTTATCATTATTTTTAAAAGTTAAAAATATCGACGCATTGATTACGAACATAGAGTTATTCAAAAAAGAAAAAAAAATATCCAAATAATTGAATGATATTTAAATCATTTGAATATTAAGTATTTACCAATAATAATTTCTTACCATGAATATTTCCATGCTAATACCTGATGCTCTATAAAATATTTTAAGGCCAAGAAAAATTAATTATTTTACAATAATCATATTATAGCATTGCTATTTTTTAAACTTTTCATAAATATTAATAAACCTTGCGCGCGCCCAGATTCAAATTTCATGCATCTCAGGTGCCCACTTAAAAGTCTTAAGACGGCCGTTTGATCATGCCTGTCAACTTTGAATACTAACGTACCCCCAAGTATCTGCCTAATGAATCAGGGATAGGCTGGAGGGGTGAGCCAGGCATGCCTGTTTTCTTTCTTCTTGATTGGGAAAATCTCCTTATAAGTAAGTTTGAAGTCACTGTTAGACAACTTGGAGCAACCTCTTTTGGCCAAGATTTCTGTAACCTGGTTGTCTTGGATGTTAGCATGGGAGGGAATCCATTGAAAGTGAACATTGTTGCTCTTGGCTAAATTTTTGAGATTCTTAATAATCTCTATGTTCACAAGATCACACACGCTACGGCAGTCCGGTAGGTATTGAAATGAGCTGCGGCTATCAGTGAGGATCCAAATGTCACTAGATCTAGTGTTGTGGAGGATGATCTTTAATGCTTCATTTATGGCGATTAATTCACTTCTGAATACCGAGCAGTTTTCCGAGTTGCGTGTAGAAATCCTGATTGAAAGACTCTCGATGAAGACCCCGCTCCCAGTGTTGTTCAATTCGACTTTACTACCATCTGTGTAAACCAAAGTGGCATCACTGGGAATGCCTTCCATGACTTCTAGAGCCAGCTGTCTTATGTAATCGGGAGCATCAGAATTCTTGTTCATGACGGACATGAGTTCAGAGTGGAAGTGAACTTTGGGTAGGCCCTCATTCGTGCTGATGCAAGATTTTAGAGAGGATTTCTCAACCGATTCGGAAATTTTCTTTATTCTTTTCCGCCAAACTGAATGGGCTATTCTTTTCTAATCTTTGATTATTTCTACATTTACACAAATATTCAGGTGTTCGATATTGATCTTCATAGGTTTTTAATTTGTTAAAATATTTCACTAAATTGGAATTTGTTGGAAGCTTTGCCTCATAAAGAACTATGTCATTTGGACAGCTGCTTTTCAATCATAATTCAAAGTAAAAGTTTTACATTGAATTATGTAAGCCAATTTTTATTTACACAAATAATTTAGACATTACTTGAAGGTATTTCAAAAAACAATTTCACTGAAAAGCTTTTAAAATTAATCGTTATCTAATGGATGAATACAGTATAACTAATTAACTATGACGAAGCTAAAGACGACATTACTTACTTTTAAACGGAATAATTGGTCACTTTAACTTTTAAGATGGAATGTAAGACATTAATTATAAAGAGGAGGGAAGCTACAGGAATTTATGTACATTAAAAGGGAAATAATATGGTACTCTCTGAAATTTAGTGCCGCATAAGTTTTTCATGTTCTTTTTACAAATATGATAATTTTGGAAAATGAATTTATTCCTATATTAACCATAATTTTTTTTATAATTCTCAGTATTTTATTTATTTTAAAAATGATATACATAAAGACTCTTTTTAAAATCATTGTTTCAGAGATATTAATTTAGAAATTATTTCATGGTTTCTTTTATCTGATTTTAAAGAATCTGTTAATTTTAATGTATTTAAACATAAAGATAAATGAAAAATATTAAAAAAAATGTTTAGTTTTCATGTGTAAAGGTTATCAACAAAGGAGAGAAAAAAGAAAAAAGCTAATCGTTTGAAAAGTATGTTTATTAAAATTTTACTTTATTTTACATTTCAATGTCTCAGAATTTATAAACATAGTCATAAATCAAATTCACAAAAACACTTCCTAAAACATTATAACACTATTTAAAGCATTAAAAATAATAAAATTTACTTTTATTTAATATTTACTTCAAACCAAAATTCTTTATTAGTTTTTAAATTGCTACCAGATATAACCTGGAAACGAAGATCATTTATGGACCTCTGACAGCTTAATTATGATTTCAAAGATTTATGGAATATACGCAATTTGTTTTTATAGTCAGCCTTTTTTTGGAAGAACTAATTATCGTTTGATGAAATTAGAGCATGAAATATTTGAGATTGTCTTTTACTAAAAAAATATTAGGAAGTAAAATTAATTACGTGTATGAAGAAAAATACTCATACTCTCTCGCTACGGAAGAAGAATTTTATAATTGCCCAGAATTTTATAATTGGTTGATTGATGGCTAGAATTTTACAACTGACGTGGAGTTTATATATTAAAAAGAGATTTATTATGAGCTTTTCAGAAATCATTTGTCATATGAATTAAATCATATTTCTATTCCTTTTTTCGTAAAAATATCAGATTCTAAAAATTTGGCCATTAATATAGCTTACCTAGCTTCCAAGGAGAAACATTTCACACAGATGCGCCACTTAACTCTATTTATTTTATGATGTCTGGTTCACAAACCATTTCTAGAAATAATGAAGAACAATACAAAATATCTAACTATACGTATTCCTGTTATTCTAATTCAAATATTTGTGAATGTTTATTATAGTTTTATTGCACAGGTTCGACAAATAAGTGTCTCTGAAAGTACTTCAAACATTTGCGTTCATCCTAGAATAACAGCCTTTACGTTTCTAGGAAAGAAACTGATATACGAATAGCCATGAAGTTCAAACACTAATTTTGCATATTTATAAAATATGGAAAATTTTGCCAACCATTATATTTTGAAAAACATCAAGATTATGAGCTTTAAAAAAGTTCTGATACTTGAAATAATAAATATAATTACACTGGTTCTCTAAACCTATTTTATTCAAAAATTACATGTTTAATTTTGGACGTAACAACTATAATTTCCTTAAAATGAATAAAAAAAAGAGCTAAAGTGAACCCATACTTTAAGAATTTCACCAAAGCTTATATGTTGAATTTAGAAGTTTTTTAAAAGCAATTATACAGTTTTGTCAATTTTTAACGTTTTAGCTTACAATAAAATATTACATTTCGAAGTGTAGATATTACTTTGGTTCATTTTCTACAGTAGGGAAGCTAGTTTCTCAAAATTTTAATCTCTAGAATTTTCCGAACTCGGCACATATAATACGCTCAATATATGTATGTATGTATTATTTGAATTATATAACAAAGAAATTTTAGAATTTACTTATTAGATAAATGAAATTAAAGATGCATGCTCAAATTACTGTAAACTTTTTTAAATGAATTATTTTAATTAAAAAATTGAATCACTTTTGTAAAAAGGAATGACACATCTTTAAAGTAATTTAATGGTACATACTTTTTAGTTTAAATGGTTCTAATATGTGCGTATCTGCCTGACACGTTTGTCTAATAATAAACTTTGATAAAAGTCATAAAAAAATCTGAATCTAAAAATTATTACTTTTAAATAGATTTCAGAATCCCAATATTTTGAAATACAAAATATTAAAAAGGAGCTAAGAATATTTTCCTGTTTCTTTCATAAAAGTATAATTAATATGGAAAAATATTCATTACAAATATAACATTTTAAGTACATTTATGTTTCTATTACATATTATCAACAAAATATGCGAACTATCAAAAGTGTAAAATAAACACAATATATCCAATTTCGAGTATCTTATTAACAAAGATTTTTTATCAATTATAAAATATATATAAAGCTATTATACCGTAAAGTATTTCATAATACACAACATTATATAAAGTATAGTAACTTCTAATATCTTAAGAGGAATAAACTATTTGTGTGATTTCTTACTTGAATATTTTGAAACATAAAATTTTATTTTAAAGCTCATTCTTAAGAAAAAGAAATTATTGCTGTATTTATTGTACTTTATGCTCACAGTAAATTTTATATCTTATCTCAACATTTAATAGTTAAACTAATATGAAATTTAATCAAATTTAGAAATACTTCACCAAATATTTTAATATGCTCTATTAAATTTCAACAATATATTGTAGACTAACATAATGCATTTTGATGCTTATTGTTTTGATTTGCAAATTTTATAAAGATACGTACAGGAGAAAAAAGATGGGAATTGAATTTGCTGTAAACATTAATAAGCGAATACAACTAACAATTTAAGATAAACATTTTTACACATTTTTATCAATGCATTTTTATTTATATTACGATTTTTATTATATTATTCTTTTGTTTTCTTAAATTTTTGAGATATTTGATTGTAAGTGAAAATTGTACATATAGCTTTAAGATGGATAAAAAATTTATATAATTGTTGCAGTTTTTTTTAAATATTTATATAAGATTTATCAAGAAATTTTAGACCTAAAATTTCCTTAAAACTTTTTTTCGGGTTTTAAAATTCATTTTCCTCAAATCCTTTTAATTTATGCTACATATTTAAAATACTTTAAGCTTTCCAAACGTTAATTATGCAGATTTAAGATTCGAATTTCTCACATTAGAGGATTATAATTCATTATTTCACCTCTGTTCTAATGTAAATTTATTCGGTTATCTTTGAAAAAAACTTTATTTTTAGTTGTTTTCTTCATTATGTTTGATTTTTAATAGTTATTTTAAATATCCTTCATTTTTAATCAAAAGTACTTCCATTTTGAAAGCATAAATTAAATGTTTTTTAGTAAACTCCTTGAAAAAAAGTAGTCAGAATTATGAAGTTTTAAGTTAGTTATTAAATTATAAAATAAATAAATAATAAAAAGCTGAAACTGTATCAGAAACATTTTTAATAACCCAAACAATTAAATATGTTAATATAAAAATATGCTCCTAAAATATAAGTTCATAAACACTCACATCATTTATTTTTGCTGAACTAAAAATTATATTATCATCAGAAAATATAAAAATCGTCATATGTGTTCTGAAATATTATTTTAAGTAATAATTTGAAAGGTACAATATGCTTAGGCAAAACCTTTTTATTGTTTACAAAGAAGTTTAATTTAGTTTGAAAGTTTACTATTTAAAACTTGCTTTTCAATTACTAAATTAAACACTTTTACTAGGGGACATTGCTTTTAAAGTCACTTGGCACATGTTATAAGAATTTCACTTATATTTTAAGTTCACACAACATGAATAAACTTGTATTTTGTTACAGCGGTTTATAAGAAAGGAGTAAGTAAACTTTACTTTATCATTTTTACATAAAATAAAATTTTTTAAATATTTATAATTAAGATAAGCAAAATAAAAATATATTCTAAATTAAGATCATGTTTTGCTTAGTTATTAATGTAAATAATATTGGTAAACATACTGAAAAAAGTTGTAAGACAGAACATTTACCTTATTTGTCAGTAAAAAAATATTTCATTCGGTGAGTAAAAATTTTTTTATAGGCATAGTACTTTGTAATTAAAATATAGTTCTACTTATTAAATATTTATAATTTATGTACACAAGTAACATAAATGCTTATAGAATATAAATACTTTTAAATTAGAAATATTTATCATTATGTTCTGACATAAATTATAAATATGTATTTTACAACATGAAACATCACGCAAGAAAAAATCGCTATCAAAGTCTAAAAATATAAAATTATACTTTTCAACGATGCAAATATTTTTTTTTGTATTTTAAATCATGCATTTATAAACAATCTGAGGAAAATACTTTTCAATACAAACTGTACTTAAAACTATAAACATACAGGAGATAAACGCCATATGATGAATGCCTCTATTCCAAATAACATAATCTTAGTGATAGGATATTGAGAACAAAATTACCATGATTTTACAAATACTTCCAATTTATACATGAATATCAGTTTCCTTGCTTATTAATTCAAGTAAAAATTTACTTTTATAAATCAATAAGTGTGCGTCTTTTACGTCTAGCATTACGTCTTTCTTATATTAATTTAATTTCATTTAGTTTTTGAATAAAATATATTTATGAATAAGTTTTAACATTATCATATAAGATTTGCTTAGTAAATCTAGATAAATGTGAAATAAACTAACTGTGACGTTTGTTTTAATAAATTGTATTTCCAAATGTCTAGACAGAAATATAGATTTAAAATTTTCAATATTTCCACAAAATATGACTGAAAAACTTAAAATATAAATCTTGGAACTGAATTCATTTTTAGTGGAGAACAAATAAAACGCATTTTCAAATTTTTTCTTATAATATGAATAATACTAAGAGTTCTTAAATTGTTGTTCTAAAGTGGAATTAAGAAAGTATAATAAAAATTATTAATTCAATATCAAATTTATACCTGAGCATTCATTTAATTTAATATCATTTCGTATAGAAATAATTATACAAAGCAAATCCATGTAATAATAGTTTAGATGCTATTAATAAAATAGTAAATTTCTTGTATTAAAAGGTAGAAATTATTAATCTGCTATTTCTAAATTTATATTATATGGATAAAATTGCATTGTTAAATCATTTATAAGTGGGCATTATAAAATGAGTTCTCACAATAATATTTAATTTTCTAATTTCTATCAGTATAATTAACTTTCTAAATATAACATTATTTCTATAAAAATAAGGTGTATTGCATTTCCTTTTATTAAAGCTGGCAAAAACTTTAGAAATTAATGTTAAATTGCTTGTTCCTCTGTTAGAAGTTAATTCTCTTGTAAGTTAATGATTTTACTATAACTAAAGTATGTACATTTATAATATTAAAAGTTAAAAGTATTTAAGTTCTGGTAATTTATTTTTATTTTCAAATTAAAAATATCTAATTAAAAATATAATACAGGTAGTAATATACTATTAATCATAACTATATATATATATATATATATATATATATATATATATATATTTAATTATCACCTATTTACATATTATTTTAAAAATAAATTTATTTTACATATTATTTTAAAAATAAAAAATATCATAAATATCCTTTGAAGTAAAATAAAGTTCACATTTTATTCCGCAGAATGTATTTAGCTATTTTTACGAGATGAACATTATATCTAAAGAAATAGGAGCTTAACAAAAATAGAACAGTAAATAATATTTTCAAACTAATAAGAGGTCAGATGCATTCACAAAAGTTATATAAGTACTAATGACAAAAATAACTCGCGAAACTAAATTAATTATTAAAATGAAAAATTTGTGTCAATGAAATCAACAATACAGGATTGAATATTAATATTTGCAATTTAAAGATAACTATAAATTGAATTTTAAATTACAATTATTTTACACTATATAAATTATTAAAAGTCAGAAATTATTTTAACTCATGCTGCCTTCTATTTTACCGTATAACATTATCGAATGAATAATTACAATAGAATTCTTTTTTTTAAACTTTATATGTTTTACAAAGTATAGAAAATGAATAAATTTCAAAACTTGTACTAAATTATGAATGCCTCTCAGAAATGTATTCGAAGGGATAATTTTAAGTATTTATTCAATGGAAATTTATAGAGAATGATATGTATATTCAATAGAATATTGTATTTATTATATTTATGTGTGATAAGCATATTTACTTAGGATAATTACAAAATTTATGCAAAAAATTACTTGAACACTATTTACTATATATTAAAAATACCTTTGGCATAGAAAATTAATTCAATTTTAATTGTTTTGATTTTTAAAGAAGTATTTTTCCACAAGGAAAATTGCTTGTGGAAAAATATTTCTTTAAAATTACAATAATAATTTTAAAAATAAGAGTATTACTTATTTTAAAAATTATTATTGTAGAATATGTAATACTGAAAAAATAATGACTTAAAAATATTTGTATTAGTTAATAAAAATAAATATATTATTTATGTTAAGTGATAATAATTGTTTGTTTACGAGCATTTCCTTCTCACTTTTGGTAATTAGTCGTAATATAATAAATAAATACTTAATGTTTAATAAAGCTTGTGTAAAACACACATTAAATATGTATTTGAAATTTTTCGTTTTATCAAATAAATATGATATTTTAGTGTTTTTAACAAATAAATGAATATTGCATATAATAAAACGGTATCAAATTTTGTAATTTTTTTTTACTTATAAACTTAATATTTTTTCTGAGATTAAAACAAAGTTTGTTAAGATGTTAAACATTACATATTTATCAAAACTATCATAGGATACATTTGAAATAAAAATCCAATGTGACTTTTAAAAACATGTGATTTTTTAAGAGTAAAATGTTATGATCATTAAACTAAAAAGATAAAAGATCAATTTTACATTATCTTTTTAAAATAATGTATTTAAAATTAATTTTTTGAGCATATTTATTGCCATGAGAAGTTTTATTTATTAAAAATGAAAAAAAAATCCTTAGTTTACTTCACGTGTGTGACTCAATAAAACTGAATTTTCCTGCTCCCGATTTGAATTCCATTTCTTTATACTACCTGTCAAAGCCAGGTTCTTACTCAAGACATCATTGAACAAAACACAATACAGAACAACTAATGGCGCTATTCTGTTAAGAAAATTTAATTCTTCACCCTTAGATCAATGCATCCCTATTTACCACTGAAATCGCACAGTAAAATGTATTAAGTAAGATGAAATTATTTATTTCTCAAAAGATTTTATTTATAAAAATTTTAGTAAAAGAATGATTAAGAAAGTATTTAAGTTTTATTAATACATTGGCGCTTTAGAATTGCTTTTACAAAAGTTACACAAAACTATAATAGTTTATTCAATTGCGGTTATTTAATAAATTACTAAAGTAATATGTCATATCATAGATTAATATAAATAAAAAATTGATGCTCTTAAATTTAGACTGAAATTTATTTACCTTATAGGAAATCCATATTTATTTTTATGTATAAATTTTAAGCTGATAATTCTCAGTCACTAACTGAAATCACATTTATAACTAAAACTGTCTCTGGACTTTACTTTTTATTTAACCCCATTACGTTTTAAGAATGTAAGTAAAGTGGAATAATTAGAATGTGATAATGAATCGTATACACTATTTTAAAAATTTATGCAATTTAAATCTAGCATAAGAAATATTAATTTTTAACACTCATACCTGAGAATTTTCTCTCTAAATTAAAAAATTATATTTTTATATAATTTAAGGTGGGTTTCCAACTACATTACTTAATTCATAAACGATTAAAATTTCTATTTATCATTTTATATATTTTGCAACATATCACAAAATATTAATTAGATACACTTTTATCTAGACCATAAATGAGTATAGTATTTTATTTATTATTTCTTAACTTTTTGCTTTTTTAGAATACTTTTAAGAACATTTTGTCTGATTAATCTTATCACATTATTTTCAGCATTACATTTATAACTAAAGGATAGATGGTTCTTTATGCTATTTTTACCTTTATGATGGCTCGTGGATGGAAGCTGCTGAACTTTGTTTATATCTTTAAAAACTGTGTTTAAAGCTAATTGCATAGGTTTTTTTTTTAATTTAAGGATATGCTGATTTAGCTGAAATAACAAATTATTGGGGCTCTGATTAAACAAAATACACACACTTATGACACTTATGACACATATGACACATTTATGACACATAGCCAACGGCAGAGTGAGCTACCCAGGTTTATCTAATTGTCATAAGCAACACAAATGAGATGGAAGCATAAATCTTCTAATGAAATTTTCCAAACTATTGGCATTTGCTTAACCTTCAAAGGTTAAACTCATATTCGTATAAATTTAAATATTTTTAAAATTTTATAGTAATTTTACTGGATAAAACTTATATTGTTTTTCATGATTTAAAGGAGCAATTTTATTTCTGTAAATGACTTAAAAGTATATGAAATAAATTTTAAAGGGCTTTAATCTTTAGTTGTAGTTAGAAATATGCTGAATGAAATTATACAATTAGCTTCGAAATCTTCAAAATGTTAAATAATGTATTTGAATTTATAAAATGTGAAAGGCTAAATATGAAGCATTGTAAAATACCTTCTCTCATATTGGTATGTTTCATTTGTATTTCTTTGTTATTTTTTGCTTAAAAAGCTCAAATAACTGGGGCACATATTTTAAATCGGAATTGATGAAAACAATCATAACTAAGATAGGAATCAAATTTATGGACTGTTAAACAGAAAGCCAAAACACTAATCATTTGATTTCTAGATCTACTCACCCAAATGTACGGGGGAGTCATAACATACATGGTCTTCCAAAACTGAATTTTATATAAAACGCAGTTTTAAGACCCTGTACATGTTCTCGTTTGGAGAGTCCAAAATTTGGGATCTCATTTGGATTTCCTCGAAGCAATGTCAACAAATGAATGAAAGGAATGTTTCATATAAAACATTTCTGCCAGAAAAATAAGTATAAGAAAGTCTTTGGAAATGTGTATTTCTAACATTTTAAGTTACCCAAAGAGTAACAAATTTAAAGATAAATAGTTTACAACATAATATCCCTAATTAGTATGTATGGAAGTAAAGAAGATTGAATGATAAAACAAATCATTTATATGTCTGAACTCAGCATTAGAAAAATAAAATATTTACAAGATTATGATCTTGGGATAAAACAGAATAGCTTTAATGGAGTAGTGTGACTTTCGGATGTAATGCATTTGAGTAATTCAGTTTATTATAAAAAACGCATGTTACTCAAATTGAATGTATGACAGCATTTTGAGTTTATTCATGAACTCATTATATTATTCAATAAAACATACATTTAAAAAATGTCCAATTACTTGTAAAAAATGAAATAGTTGATAGTGTTCATTTTATATATAAATATTTTATAATTCAAATTAAAATTACACTATATTTTTCTACAGTATAATTACCAATTTATAATTTGATTATTAATTTCCTTTTTTATTCTCAGGCAAAAATGGTGACTTACGAAAGAAAATCATTCTCCCATCTTTAAATATGATGGCATAAAGTAATGGAAAATATTTCCTGATAATGAAAAAAGTACATATTAATACATTTTAAGCGTTTCATCCCTTAAAATAAAGGAATCCAGGATTTCCAATATTTAAATGCATGCTTTCTGCAGTATATTTCTCTGAAGAGTCACCCCGGGAATCAATTATGCATAATTTTAACTCATAAAGACATAAATTCACTTCTACATATATTTTTTGCAGAAAATATTGTAAAATTTTATACATGCATCCCAATGCACAAATGACTCATGTAATCGCCTTTCGAATTTAAATTTACCTAGTTAGACTTTAAATTTGCCTCTTTTTTAGATTAAAGATTGACTAAAAGTTGCACATAGCTAGATCAGGTGAATACGGCGGATGTTATATCACTTAAATTTGTTTTTCTTTAAGAAACTCAACTGTTAATCTGGCTGTATGGGAAGATGCATTGTCATTGTGAAGCATTAGTCCCCTAAAATTCAGTTCTTGTAGAATTTCTGGAAGACATTTAGTGGTGTACCAGTTTGCTGTTACTATGTTCTGTCCTTCCAACTTGATGGCATTGACCAATCCCGTACTTCTGAATAAAACGGCATTCATAACTTTTTTAAGTGCTTGTTGTTTTTTCACCATAGTCGGCGTGGGATCATCTTCAAAAACTCATACTTTGCTTTCTTGACGTGTTGGAACGTCAATAAACAGTATTCGCAGACTAAATTTGCAACAGTATCATTAACTGTTGCAAATTTAGAAATGATGGCCACCATCAGTTAGAATTTAAGAGTTTCTTTACAGATTCTGACACGCTCCGCTTTTTGGTGCTCAGTTAGTTTAAGGGGAACCCAACGGCAAACTGCTTTTTTTCATATGTAATTCTTCATGAATGAATTTGTGTATGGCTACATATTCAATATTAAGTTCCCTCTGTATCATTTGATAGGTACAGCGATTATCAGCCATTAACATTTTTCGTATGTTCATTATCCGGGATTGCTGACGACGGTGGCCTTTCTGTATGTTCTTCCTCCTGAAGAAAATTGCGACCCCTTCTAAATTCTCTAAACCATCTGAATACAGTAGCACGAGCTGGAGATTCATCACGAAATGCTAATTGCAATTGTTGAACTCATTCTTCTTGATTTAATCCTGCTTTAAAATCGTAGGAAATCTTAGCGCGAAAATGTTCTCGCGTCAGCTCCATTTTCCCTGCTGTTTAAAATTTATTCTACATTAAACAAGTTGAAGTAAGTCAGTAAAAAATCGTCTTCTGTGTTAAAATACTTTTTTTTTTAAAATTAAACCATTATTTTTATTTTGTAAATTCTCTGCTGCGCGTATCTCAAAAATTTCAGAGTAACCCTCGTATAGAATTTTTCATGATACTATCTCAATGGTTGTTTGAACTCGGTGCAGAATAGTTTTACTTTGTTAATTGACAAAATAAATGACAGGAAATCTCTATTTTTTCGAAATTATGTTTAAATAACATAATTACTAAAAAATATATTTATTGAAAATAATGTGAATTCTTTAATTACAAATATTGGTCAAAGTGTTAGAATAATAATAAAAAATATTACTTTATTCTACATTGTAAAATAATATTTCTGATCTTCACTTAAATAAGTTTTCAAGCTTCTTTAAATATTATAAAATATTTGTGAACATTTTCGGTCTGCTTAGTTTTAAAAAATTTAAAATCATTTATGCAAAAAAAAATAGTACAAATGTGACGTACCAAATTCTTTTTTATGAAATGTTTAGGAATTTTATCAACGGAAATATTAAATCACGCGAGAAAATACTTGATATAAACCAATTAAGTTCAATTTTTAGAGATAAAAATAATTATAGGGACTTTTTTACTAGAACATTAATTTTATGCTTAAGGAAAGTAAAAATATTTTAAGTTTGTTGAGAGAAATTTAAATTAACATTCCACTGTTGATTTTTCACAAATTCTTTGAAAAAATGTTTATATTCGAGACAACTTCTAAGAACAACAAGATTTCAACAAATGTTTTTTATTAAAAAACGAATTGAATGTAATAAACAGATTCCAAAAACGTTAACGAACCTTTATTTACATTAATATTATTAAAGATAAATATCTACTAAAGCTGCTTGTGACATAAATAAATAAATCAATATATTTCACATTTAATATTTTTAACAAAAAGCTAAGTAATGTTTCGAAGACTGGTTGAGCTTTCATTGTTATAATAAGATACGTTTAATTTGAGAAAAAAAATTGTGCAGCATTTCCTTGTATAATTATAGTGTATCGTTAATTTTAAGTACGAAAAGCACATTTAGAAAATTAGAGGGTTCTAATTATTGATCCATAGAAATTGAATTGGTAAATCTAGTAATAAAAAATTGTCAGTATAAAAATATAAATATATCCTTAAAAATTATTTTCAGTTTAGTATATTTAAAAGTATAACAAATTGTATATTTACAATTATAGTAAATACATATAAATATATAAATAATAGCCATTAAATATTAAAATAAATATGAAATAGTTTAGTTATGTTTGTGAATTATGATTTAATCTACAGAAAGTTGAAACTTAAATGAAGTTTCGTATGGATAATATTAATCCATAAAATTGTCATATTAATCATTGTGTATTTGTACATTACCAATATTCATAATAATTATAAATGGTATTCAACATAATATTTTCAGTTATGTCTTGTTAAGTTACATATGACTGAAAATTCTATAATATCTTAATTTCACACTGAAACAGGAAAATTTAACTACATAAACTATATAAAGAATAAACACCATAGAAAACTAATTCAATTTGCTTACTATATATAGAGAGCATATAGGAATATTATAATTTTTTATTGTGTACTTTGATCATTTAACGACCACAGATCAATGAAATGGAATTTAGAAATGGGCAATTACTAAAATTACTGTAATATATATATTTATCCATTAAAATAAATATATTAATTAAATTCAGGTTATTGAAGAATGGTTCTTTATTTATTTTTATATTTAAAATCTAATCTTCCAAAACAAGTGCTTTACATTTAAGCTTTCATTGTTTTTGTTATGAATGTGAAATATTTCAAATATTTAAGAGGTTTAATTTTGTATATCCTCAATACACTAGATTCTTATAAATAATGATTTAACTAACACAAAAATTTTCTGCTATATAATTTAAGATACGATTTTTATTCTAAAATAATCTTATTTTTCTTCCAACTTTAACAGCGAAAATCTGAAATTAAAAGGAAATAATACATGGGAGTTTTTTTTTTAAATAGCTAGAGTATGCTAAAGGATGTTATTTATTTGACAAATAAAATCTTTTATGAAATACATGATAGTTGTTCTTGTTAAATAATACATGAGAGATGGTATTTTTTAATAATTTGAGATTGTGGTAACAAGAAAAACATGCTTCAATCTTGCTAATAACACAGAATTATCTTTTTATTTACACGAGAACTACTTTGTTTAATAAAAAAAACTATTATACAAATTTCCTCAACCAAATTACATTCTGGCTCAGCTAAAACTTCTTGTAAATATAAAATATGAGAATGTATTGAATATTAAATAAAATATGCAATTAATAAATAAATTTATTTCCTAAAATGAATAATTGCTTACAAAAACAGAATTTTTGTTCATGTTAAATGCAATATGTAGCAATAGCTTCATTCTTACATGCGTATTTTGGCTTCAATTTTTATCAATGATTAAACTAATTGTGAAAAATATTTTAAAATAAGGGACTTATTTAACTCATTCTCTTTGTTTTTTATCTTATTTATTTATTTTATCTTTAAAGGTTATTAGAATAAATATTTTATTGGTATTAACTATTTACGTTGCTGGGTAATAATTCTCAAATTATATCAATCTGTCACCATTCTTTTCAGAAATCTGGTTCAGGTCATTATGTTTTAAGATTTGTAAACAATATTCTAAAACCCATTCCTCTATAAATTTGTAACTTAATCATATTTGTCATTTTTCCAAAAAAGGACATTCGATATTATGTACTTGTCTGAGAGAAGATGAATGTTAATAATTTATTAAACATGAATCTGATGTTACTATCGCCATCAGAATACTCAGGGTATATCAACAATAAATCATAAAATTTTTTCTTGTTCTGAAATTTTAGCATAATGGTTGCTTTGACAAAATAAAAAATTACATGAATTTAAATATTCGGTTAAAATGGTTTGTAATATATGGAAAGTATAAAATAAAATTGTTTTCATAAAATATCAAAAACTACACTGAATCTTTCAAGGGCTACTTTAATAATTTAAGTCAAAGAATATATTTTAAATAATATTTAGCCTTTTTTATTTAAATTTTAGAATATGCTTTAAAATGAAGAATGAATATTTTGGTAAAATATAATAAATATTTATCAATTTACTTATTAAATTTAATTAATTAAAATTCAAATTTTTATGTTTAGAAATTTTCATTTCAGAATAATATAGTCAATCAAGCAAAACTGATTGTAATTATAAAATCTGAAAATAAATATTTGAAAATAATTTTAGATAATCGTAAGTATTTTTATATTAAACATTGTTTTTGAATAAACTTTTCAACTGTTCATTATTAAGTTGCTTACAAACATTATAGGGATTTCTGAAGTTATGATAAATTTGAGAGGTTTTTAAGACTTTCTATTAATTAATATTTAATTATTAAGATTTTTCACACCTAATCCATCAGAGAACAATAATCTGTCTTTCATTGTTTAGTAATAAATTTGCTATTGAAAACCTCTAGATAAACCAGAATGACACTTTTCATAATGCAAGTAATTCAAAAAAGATTCATTTAGTGGATTTCAAAAATATTTTTTTAACATTTGATGCATTCTCTAAAGCATTTAATTGAGTATAAAAAACTGGATGAAAAACTAATAAAATAAATAATACTGTTTTTTACATACCATTCAATTTATTTATAGTATAAACTAATATTTATAGTTTTAACTATTTAACTGTTATTTTATATAGTAACATTGAAATATTGAAATTAGGAAATGTTTGAGTGCTATAAAGATAAACATGAAATGAATTTATTTAATTTGTTCTTAAATATGTACAAAATATCTTGATTTCTCAATGCAGATAAAATAGTATGTAATTTAACAAAGGATTCCATGAAATTACAATTCCTGTATCATACTATTTGTCTTCGTTAGTTGTTATAATTACATAATATGCTAATATTATAATAAGTTGAGTACAATATTTTTAGGATATAAGTATAAAATTAACAGGGCCGTTTCCACAAATGTTGCACCGTTAAAATGTTTTGCTTTGTTTGATTTAAAAAGAATGAGAATTTTTTATCGGTATTATAAACAAAGTTAAGCCATAAGTGGCAATTATATATTACAAAGTTTTAAGAACTCGACTTGAAATATTTTCTTATCTTAATCATCGAAATTTATATTGAAACAAATTTTTCACTCTTATAATCATATATACGTTACATGCCAAAAATAAATTAAATATATATATTTCAGTGTTAACATTTTACTATGAAATTTGTTCTTTCAAATAAAAATTTTGTTGCAGAATTTTGAAAATTTTCAATTATATTTTTACAGGACAAATTTTAATATTTTACATCAGATATAAGTCCAATTCCATAAATTATTTTATAACTTCCGTTAGTGATAGTTTTTCTTAATTATTTAAGATAAAATGAGATAGAAATTGCCAAATTTAATGTTTTAAGCTGTCTTTAACATTTGGTTTTTTATTTATCCTAATATTATATTGTACTTAGAGTGACCCTCGCAATTGACACTTGATACACTTATTTTAAATTCATAATTTTCCATTTTATATGCTTGTTACTAATTAAAATATCAGGTTTCTTGGCCTAAACTTAAATTCTTTGATTAAAGATGATAAAAATATAACTTTAACGGTCTTTTCTCTGTAAACACAAAGTTTATTAAAAATGTCATTCAGTATATAAAAACAGATTGTTAAATTGCATATTTTACGTGGTCAGATATCAGTGATTAAATTTTTGTTAAAAAGATAATTCAATTATCTGCAATTTTCTAACTTTACTTTTTCTTGAATTGAATACATTAGTTATATACATTTTATGAATTTGCCTTCCGAGTTTAAATAATATTTTATATCTGAGAATATTTCTTAAAAATATATCTTACACAAATTCCATTTGTAATTTCAGATAAAAGTATTGGAAACTATGAGATTTTCAAAACGCATTTAATTATCAGTCATAATATATATATATATATATATATATATATATATATATATATATATATATATATATATATATATATATATATATATATATATATATATATATCGCAAGCATTTACAGAGAATAAGACTATAAAAAATGTCCAGTAATATCAAGTTTTTGTATTAGCATCTAAACTTTAAGTTATTGAAATGTCTCTAGCCTAAATTATTTCATAGAATAATATTTTTTGCTTGTAATCTGTAACAAAGCATTTTAAGTTTGGAGAGCATGATTTAGTAGATGACAATACTTTTTTTAACTTTCTGATAATTTTTACTGAATGGATTTTTTAAAATTATTTATTATGATAATGATTGTGTTTGTTTAGTTGATTTTTAATTTTTTAACCATTATATGCTACATTTAAATTAAAATGATCAGAAATATTTAATATTTTGTTTAAATTATTACTATACCACGTAAACTTACTTATTAGTTAATTTAACAAATAAGGTATACATTGTGTAGTCAAACTGTTTATCACCAACAATTGCCCAAATACGAGTATTTCATATGATATAGTATTTTACTTTATTAAAATAAAAATATCATAGTTATGAAATTCCCTTTTATAATCTTCATTTAAGAAACAAGAGTAATAGTATTACACAGTATATTATTAATGTGTCATAGGATATAAGTTATAAATTAAATAGCCAAATTATTACAATATTTGCACTTTGTTAACAGTAATTTATGTGTACTGAACATAAACATAACAGTTTTATGTGAACGTATGTGTCATATATATTTTCTACCAAGCACTTACTTTCTAATTACTGAGAAGGCAATTGTTTTAACTCTATATAAAAAGTATTTTCATTCATTCTCTATAAAATGTAATCATTACTGCTATTTGTCACGAATATCTCTAACAAATCAATGATAAATTGAAAAAACAAGAAAATTGTGCATTAAAAAATAAGAAATTTGTTTCCTGTGAAAGAGCGAATTTCTTTATTTTAGATGGGTAAAATAATAGACAATATTTTTTTCCTATCTCATCTCTTATAAATATTTTAAAAGTTTTTGTATCAAAAAATGCAATGATCTGGTTAAAAAAAAATGTGAATAAAAATGATAATAAATGGAATTTAGAATTTTACCTTTCTTAGTAAATAAAAAATACTTTTTCATTTTTATTAAAAATTCTAACGATAACTATTTGGAGTTATATTACATTTTTTTTATAAAATTTTGTATTACAAAACTATATGACTTCCATTTTCTTTATTCGATTTTACTTTAAAATTTATAGTAAATTCCTTTGGCATACAAAGTTTTGCTTACTAACGACTGCATTCATTACATTTTCTCAGTTGCTTCTCTTGACCCGTAAGTTATCATATTTTATTAATTAGAAAAATACTTGCAAAATAATTAATTAGTCCTGATATGTCTCATTAAAATATGGCAAAATAATAACTGGTAAAGAATGCAATGATTTATTTACTATACTTATACTAAATTTAGAATTTTTTTATAAAATATTTTCCTAATATAGTTTGATTTTTAAAGTGCAAATTAAATTTCTTTTGATAAAAAATGAATTACTAAATGCAGTGCTGATTTCATATAAACTTAAATAATAGATTGTATTTCTCTATTTAGTAATATTTTAACACCATCATTTTTAATCTTCAATTATGTAGTTTTTCTAATTATTCAAAAAAGTAAAACTATTCTTGTGCTAAAAAAAGAGAAGAAAAAAAATTAGTATCGTTTAGAAAAAGCTAAATTTACCTATTTTAACATTATTTTCGAGAACAACGTAATTTTGCTAACTATACTAACAATCATCAAAATATGGTTTAAGACGGATTTGTAAATGTTTCTTAGAATTCATGCTAAGTTTTCTTTCATCAAATTTCACTATTTAAAACAATTATAATGAGATATTTTGATTAAAGCATCAAAGAAAAACTATCTTGTCTCCAATTAGAAATATACTCTGCTTATGTGGTCACATTTGTTAAATACGTCTCTTAACATTTCTGAATAATAACCGCAGTTTGAGAATGCATATCACTTTTTACAAAACATATTTGATTAAATGCTTGATGTAATTTAACACGCCAGTCAATAGAAATTCATATTGGCTCTCCCAGTGTCAATCAAACAAAAATGCTACATTACATTGTATCCATATTAAATTGTTTTGAGCATTTATGCACTAAATCTAAACAATAACTTTAATTTAAGTCTTATAATTAAAAACAATATTGAAATTTTATGTAATTTGGCAAAAGCCATCTTCACCAATAATAAATCAAGGATACGATGTTTTTTTTTTTTTTTTCCACTATGTCAATTACTCTAGCGATTTTGCAAGAAGTTTCGATTCGGAACCGGATGCTGTCTGAAGCATTCGCAGACATGAGCAAATGTTTTCTCACAGGAAGAAGAAAGTTCTATAATGTCCGTTTCTTATTCCAGACACCCCAGTCTCATTCGAGTCGATCCTTATACAGCTTTCGAATCAATCGTGAATATGTATTTATTATATGTTTTCTTGTGATAATCGCAGTACATATTAAATATTTAAGACAACAAATTTATGTAGAATAATGGATAATTTTTAAGCGGGCGTAACTTATGCATTAGGCGATAATCATACGAGTACACAGGCGACTTTCATTAGGAAAATAAAATCCTGTAAATATTCTCAAGAATACTTACATTTAGGTTTACTAGTACTGAAATAAATGCAGAAGAAATGCACCTGTGTATAATTTGTTAAAAATTATCGGGAACATACAGCATGAAACCTAAGAAATCGAAACGCAATTGGAAATACTTTTATTGTGAACATTTTGATTGTGAGCAAGTTAACATGTGAGAGAATTCCTTGAATTAAAATTGAAATCATATAAAAAGCAAAAATTACTTTTTAAAAAAAAAACCCGTATGTGAAGTTAACATATTTAATTGCCTTCTATACAAAGTTTCATATAAAATAGCCGAGTGCAAGAAGCTTCACACCATTGGCTAAAGAGCATGCTTTGCCAGCAGCAACTGAGATTGTTGAAATTACGATTGACAATATTTTTGCAAAAAAAAAATTGCTGTCCTTATTTCTTTCAAATGATACTGTTTCCCGTAAAATTGATAATAAAAATGGAGATGTAGAGTGTCAGCTTTTTTTAACGTTATGTGACAATTTATTTTCTATGCATCTTGATGAGGCAAAACGTAGTAATAATAATGCTCATTCCATGTCTATGTTCAATTTTCCGTTGATATATCAAGAATAGGGTAAAACTGAGTATTACGGTCTCACTTTGGCTAAAAAAGCTTCGCAAAGTGCCTGAGACAGGCGTTCTGGAAATTGATTGGCAACCCAAAAAGGGTGCCAATCGGAGTGGAAATGACGGTAAAACGGCGGGTGTATTTCCTGATTTACAGTTGCTAAAATAAGAAAACATAAATAACAATCATTATAAGCGTCACTTAAAACTGCTAAGCGTAACATTAAATTAGATTAGTAATCGTCTTTTAAATAGAATGATATAAATCAATATTACATAAAAGTAAATTTTATGATTTCACTAAAAATACTTTTTACACTTTAAATTAAATTCTAATATTAAAATTTATTTATTTAGTAAAACACTTTTGATAAATCCAGTGATTTTGAATAGAATGATACAAATCAATATTACACTAAAAAATTGCAGTCTGATCTGAAATAAAATAAACAGATTCACAGATCTGAAATAAATTAAAAATAGAATTAAATCTTACCTTCATTTTTCTTCGAACTCCGCATCATTTTGCGGCGGGTGCTTTTTCATCAGTTTGTAAACCGTTACAATATCTTCTATAAAGTCTTTAAATTACCAGTGGACGCGGAGTGCTTTTTACGCCATATATACGTGGCAAGACAGGAATCGAAGTGATCTCCTATCTGCCGATTACATCTCCATTCACACTTATCACTCACATCTATTCTATACGCAAGTTTCATTTTCGCACCACACTTAAAACATAAATACATTTTGGAAATTAAACCAACATTCATACACCACATAACAACTTCTTTTCACCTTTATCACTCAAACGAAATATATCTTGCTAATTCATAGCGTGCATCTCAAAGCTCAATTGATTTTGAATAATAGAAACAACAAGTAAGTAATAACGCGACGAGTAACTAAAACAATGCCTTGATAAATGAAAATGGCGAAGTTTTCACATTCACTCGAAATGTTCATGTGAATAAGCAAGCTTTTCCCAAGTTTGTTGTCGACAATTGATGGATGACCTTTGAGCTTTGATGATCTTTGATGACCTGACAATTGATGACATTTATCACTCATGATCTAATAAAAATCACATCTAAATGAAAATGGCGAAGTTTCCACATTCACTCGAAAAATTCACTTGAATAAGCAAGCTTTTCCCACGTTTGTTGTTGACAATTGATGGATGACCTTTGAGCTTTGATGATCTTTGATGACATGACAATTGATGACATTTATCACTCAAATGAAATACATCTCGCAAATTCATAGCCTGCATCACAAAGCGCAATTGACAGATGGCACCCTCCGAGACATTACGGGGTGACACCATGAAAATCCGGTAATGCATTCACGGAGAAACACCTTTGGCGACTAATCACTTTTGTTGAATTTTGGCAAATAAATTTGGCGATGTAAAAAAGAACTAGATTTGGCAACTTTTCATGCCTCGTGACATAGGACATTGGCGAGATTTCGCTCTCCGCTAGGTGAGACCGTAATACTTAGTTTAGCCCAGTAACAGAAATGCTTTTCTAAAAATCAATGGAACTTAAGGCAACAGCGCTCACGTTATTTGCTATGTTAAGCGATTTTACGAGTAACTCAAACATAGAATGAAAAATTGCTTCGGGATATGCACGGATGGCGCTCATTCAATTTCCGGAAGATTCTAAAGTATACAAGCACTTATAAAACAAAACCACCACAGTGTGCCTGGACGCATTGCATTTTTCACAAAGAAGCTCTGGATTCCAAGAAATGAATCTTAATCTTAATATTATGTTAACTATGGTTTTAATCGCAAAAAGTTATATGAAAATGAGACTCTTAAAATCCAAAATAAATTAAGCACTTAGAATAGAGATAAGCAAAGTGTACATTCAGTGTTACTATTTTATTGCGAGGCAAGACGGCTATCAAATGGGACGTTTTTGCAACCTGTTTATGAATTAAAAGAAGTAATCCCATAATAATAGGAAAATAGGGATTATTTTCCTAGAAGAAAAATACCGGAAGTTGAGAATTTTTGCGCAACGATTTATTTGTTATAAATTTGAGCTATTTGATCAATATATCTGAGAAATTGAATAATTTGAATCATTGACTCCAAGGATCAGAGAAGTATATATTGAATACGAGCGATATTAATGCTCATAATTGTGGAACAGAAATTTAAAGCAACAATCCTGGATATATTTGCAAATTAAAATGATTGTAATAAGACTTAAAAACCTGAAGAACAAAATACTAAAATTGCTTTGGTAATCATTGAAAGTCATTTAGCCATGCTGACAAATAATTTTAATAAATATTTTCTTGCTGACTGCAAATTGATAGAAAATGTTATTGTGGGTTAGAGATCCATTTCATATTAATTCCGAAAGACTCTCAATTGTTAAGGAAAAAATCTTCATAGCCATCATAATGAGTGGCAAAAACAAATATAGAATTTAGAAATAAATGACTCTTTGAATTTCGGGTTGGAGTTGATGATGAGTTTTCCTCACTGACAAAAATGTGTTTCGTAATCTGTTATCATTTTCAAAACTCTACATTTGTGAAACTGAATTTTCTGTGGTGGCTTCCTTCAAGGCAAAATATAGAAAAATAACTGAGAATGTTTTTTTTTCTAATATTAAGCTTTACTTCAAGAAAGTATGCTTTGCAAAACTGGCCCGAGAGGGAATCTCACTAATATTTTTTAAATTTGTTATTAATTAAGTAAGTTTTGATTAAGTTCTCATTCAATATGTTGTTTTAATTTAGTAAATTAATATATAGAAATTTAGAAAATATTAATAGAACAATATATTTTTCGACAATTCAAGAATGGTTTTAAAAGAATATTTAAAATTATCAAATGGTCATGATTAATGAATTCCATTTGTATCAGAATATAATTTCTAAATGAAAAATATTAAATAAGCAACATATTTTAATAATAATCAATAAATTTTACACTTTTCAAATATTTTCATTATTTCTCATAAATTCTGTTGTTTTACTCTAAAACATAAGTAATATAATGATATCATTCTTGTTTTGATAAGTAATGTTAAAGTAAAATATCAAAAAAGAAAGAAAATCATTTATACCTATTTACTTAGTTTTTCTAATGTTAAGAACTCCTAATTTTAAGTGAAGATTTTTTTTATCGTCGTAAATTTTCATTTATTATTTTAACACAAAAGCTAAAAATCTAATATAAAAAATTTAAGTTACTGGCAACTAATGGCTTCATTATTGTCCTTTAATGATTTTTCCACAATTTTTGTTTTATTAGAATAATTTGTTACAATCTACTTATAAATATTTGTCTATATATTACATATTTCCGCTAAGTAAAAAAAAATAAAAACCATATTTCAAATTGTTCTTAATTAAGAGCTTTTAACAGCAGCTTTTATTTGAAAAGGAGAAAAAGAAATAAAAAGTAATGCTCCTGACGTTAGGCATTAATCTAAGAGGTCTTTGTTTAGAGAAAGAGACAGTCTTCCTTGTCTCCTTGAGAGAAAAGGTTTTCCAATAATCAGTGAATTGTGGTACTGACTGATTTAAAATTAGTATTAAAAACAAGTAGACTTTCAAATTTCTTTTATATTATTGCTAATATTTTCTAATAATATTTTTAATATATATATATATATATATATATATATATATATATATATATATATATATATATATATATATATATATATATATATATATATATATATATATATATATATATATATATTATTTGAATAATAATCTCTTGTAAAAAACTTACTGCAGGAATTATTTAAATGAAAGTAAAACAAATTTTTGTAAAAATAAATTTGATAATTCCAGGATGATTAAACAGCAATTGTTTTAGCTATTAAAGGATCATGAATAGAGAATTTAATTTCAATCGGAATATAATTTGTAGCAGAAAAATTACTTTTAGCAGAGTCCAAATGTTGTTCAGTCAGATTCTGAAGTAAAATAATTAATATTTTCCTAATTTTATTATAATGAAGCTATTTCTAAACAAGTTTTGTAATATAATTTTAAATAAATTCTGCTAAATACTTTTCTAAAATTTTGATCAATATAATACCAATGGTATTTAGTAAAGTATTAATAAATATCAGAAGCTTACAATTCAAAAAAATAATATAATTTAAAAATAATTTTCTTTTCACAATTATGAAAATAGTTGTACAACTGAATTATTTAATCCTTTTTGAATGAAAATGTATTTTTAAACAATAATACTAAACATAAGATACTTTTGTAAAATAATTTATTATTTTAGTAATTTAAAACTATGAAAGTAAAATAGTGAAAGTAATTTAAATACAGCATCAATACAAAATTTTGTGTGAAATAAAAATATTTTTAATTCTCATTAAATCTTGAAAAGAAAAATTCAAATTACCAATGCAAAATATTTTAACAAATTATCAGTGTTTAATATATTTGATTCAACTATGACCCTGAATTTTATTTTTTAAACCATGAAGCAATAAAATTTGACAAATATTGTATAAGTAATGAAAATTTAAATTTATGATCAAAATAATGAAGTTTAAATTGCTTTTAAGAAACAGGAACCGTGGATTTTTTATGAAGAATTCGACTTGGTACAGCGAATTTTTATTAATTTCACAAAACTGGTGCTCATAAATTAATACATTTTAATATGTTTGATTTGTTTTAATTTTTTAGATTTTAATTATTTTAATTTTCGCTGTTTCTTCTTATTTACAGTAACGTTACATTTAATAATGAAAAGTAAATTAATTTGGTCCTTGACGTGAAATATATGATAGGTGTGCAATGATTGAAAATAATATCCGTTGAATATTATTTCTCAACACTTAGAATTTTCATTTATTAAATTAGTAAACATTTGTAAATGAAACTGTAACAAACTGTAAATGAAATTTGTTAATATTGTACTATTGCAACATTTCTATTTTACTATCATTGAAATATTAATATTATGTAATTAGTTTAATATTTTAATAGGTTTTAGTAAATGAAATATTTCATAAATTATTTTTTTGTTTCTAGTAATATAATAATCGAGAAAACGACTAATATATACAAATATCACTCATGAAACCTTGTAAAATATTTTTTTAATACGAGAATAAAACATAAAGTTTTCATGAGTGCACGAAAAAGCTGATATTTTCCAAAAACTATTTGTTATGTTTTGTTATTCCATAATATCAAAGCGAGAGAGCAGCAATGTATTCAATAAATTTTTTATGCAATTTCACAAATTAATATCTCATTCAATTATTTTCGCACAATTTTAATAAATTCGAATATGTGCAATTTTATTACTGTTCAATATTTTAGAAACATGCGTGTTTATATTGGTGATGTTAAAAAGAATTAAATTCCAGATTATCTAGGAAAGTAGTAACAAATATGTATCAAATAGAACCATTGGAAAAATATAAAAAAATTGTATAATTGAAAATAAAAAAAATATTGTATCTTAATAGGAGCAAAAAAGTCTTTCAAGAGAAGTTTTATAATATACCAAAAATAAGGAAAAGCTCAGTATATGCTTTTGAAGTCAAGAGCAAATAATGCAAAATTTGGATATATACAGGGTTTTGCAGCAATACAAAATATACGGATAAGGGACAAAAAATGCTATTATGGTGAAAGTTAGTTGATGTTTGACTTTTTTCAGAAGGCATTTTTTAAAATAAATAATATTTATTACAGACAACACAACTTACATAGAAACGAAAAATTTACGAGGACTGAAACAGCGCATCCCCTTAGCATGCGATTTAGAGAGCAAGTGTTCTGTGTTCGGTTCAGATCTCACTGAGAGAATGTATAAACCACGCCTACAAAATGTGCTGATTGATTCGGTACATTTCATGAAGTTGGTACCATTGGCACAGATATTTGAATTGTAAGTTTTTAGCTTCACTTCGCAATTTTCAGTAATACACCATGAATTCAAGATCCAGTTCCATCATCAAGAGTTTTGTAAAAGGTCAAGAATTTCTAAGAAAATATGTGATGAATCACCAAACTATTAACTGTAAAAGATCCTGGCCTAAATTTAGGTGACGCTAAAATTGTATGATTCTCTATTAAAAAATAACTGGTGGATGATTGAACATGGGAAATTAGGGATTAAACTCTGGTACAATTTTTAAAAGCAGCTATTATTTAACTAAATATTTGTGTTCAACTCTGTCTTCAAATTTTCTTTTTCTAAGAAATTACTAATTATTTTTACCAAATTCAAAAATATATGACATCTATAAACTATAAACTTTAAATTTTGTTTTAAGAATGGTATTAGTCTTAAGATTTAAACGATGTTATTAACAAATATTAAAATTATTGTATTAAAATATTATTAAAAAATGAAATTTATAAAAAACATCTTAATCATCTTTGCTAATTTAAAATAGCTATTAAGTGGATGTTTCGTCTTCACTTTTTTATTTTGATGATCTTCCGATTCCGTCGTCAATACTTTAATGGCTTGAATCCATGGAAAACAGCTTTCTCAAACCGATGTTTTGGTCTTTGTATAAGAAATCGTTTTATTAACAAAATGAACTTCGACATTATTCTCAGACATTAGATGGTGAACTTTACTTTGTTTCCGTTTGAAAATGCGATATGGATACATGCATAAAATTTGTTGACATATTGGATTCGCGATGTCGTTTCAATCGGATGGAAAATGGATAAAATGTCATCTGACGTCATGAATATTTTGACCAATCAGAATTTTAATAAAGTGGTGTAGCTATGATCTGAACTGTAATGAAAAAAACAACTATTTTATGGTTTAAAATAACAATAATTTTAATCATTGTTCAATGGAACAGTAAAGAAAAATCAAATATAAATTTAATACGATTTTGGAAACTGCAAAAGCATGAAAATATATTTGATATATAATGTATATATATATCAAATTTATTTTTCATACATACATACATATGTTTATATATATATATATATATATATATATATATATATATATATATATATATATATATATATATATATATATATATATATATATATAAGCACATTTTAAACACGTGTTATAAGAAGGAGAAAAGCGGTTTCATTACAATATCCAGTTAAAATAATTCAATTTAACAGTTTTGAGCATGTTGAGAATCGTAAAGAACTGTGAAAAAGATACAGAAAATATTCAAGAGCTATGAGAAATGTGTAAAATAAATAAGTGAAGATGTAAGAGATACATAAAAATAAAAGTTTATCAATTGAAATTTATTTTAACATAATATGAAATTTAGTTTTGAAAATCTCATATGTCAAATACTTCAATATCTGAAATTCTAAAGAAATGTTTTACATTTTAATGGAAAGAAAATCTTCTATTAAAACAATTATGCTTGTTTATTCCTCACTAAATCATATTTTGGAAAATATTGCTAGAAGGTAAATATTAAATAAAAAATATTATTATTTAATTCTTGGAAAAATACTGAAAGATTTTAACTAAACCCTTCCATTTCCAATTGTAAATCTAACACCAATTAACTGAATTCCAATCTCAAGCTGTGTATTTGTTCCAAATAAATGAATAATTTGAATAGGGATATCATTAAATAAGGATCACATTTTTTATAACTGAATATGCATGCACCTCTAAAACATATATAATCATGTTAGAATTACTGAATGCGCCATTTTTGTTTTTCATATCTTCTGTTAAAAATCCCTTGAAAATGATAAAAAAAAATAACTATTAGTAATTAAATATATGTAGGAATTAATCATTATAATCTTTATTTTATAATAATCAGTGGTAGCTTTCATGGGTGATGCATTGTTTTCCTTATTGAAAAATAGTGTCTGCTGAACTGGACTCAACTTCAGATCTATGAAGACAACCAACGGTGGATGAGGTATGTGGAAATGGTCAAGGAAGTGAAATTATAATTTATTTGAGCCGTAAGCCATTTCTGTATGTCTTCTGTTTAATCTTTCTTTCTAAATTATGAGGATTGATAATTTTTTGGGGGTAACGATAGAATATCCATTGCGTATCTTAATATATACCATATTATTAATTATTTCACTTGTTGCACAGAACTGGAATAAATCTAAGACCCAGGTATTAAAAGAAAGAAAGAAATAGAGGTAAATTGTATTTTAATATGAGATTAAATATGAAAAAAAGCCATTTGTCTGGATGGAAATGTATTTTTACTTTTCGGTTGTATGATTTTAAAATAATTCAATAAATCATCATTTTTGAAATATTCTCTAATTATACATTTGAAAACGTGCTTTAAATATGATAGCTTAATGTTATGATACAGTTGATCAATGATATGTGTTTTTTTATAATCTTAGTAAACTTATTTTATAATTATAATTTATGGCACATTATTTAACTATAAATATTTGGTATTTGAATCACCATATACTTCCACATAAACATAAGTAAAAAATGTGAAGTAGGCAGATTTGTTTTTGTCTTTCTTAGTATTTCTGAACAATTATTACTGAGATATTACTCCAAATATTTTAATTATTAGCGAGAGCTCTTTGCATCAATATTGCTTATTGATTGACTCATTTTCTTTGTAAATAATAAGCATAAAGTCTTGCTTCTGAGCTTGAATGAGTATTGAGAGACGTTCTATAATATAATGTTCATCAAATCCATTTAATTCTTAAATTATCAGGGGAAAAGCAGAGCCATGTTCTTCGCTTAATTACTAGCATTTGTATCATTGGTAGTCGCCGAAAGGAAAGTACGTGATTTTCACAACAGCACGAATTCCAGTTCACACTAAACTTTAAAAATCGTCTTAATGCCCACATTCATAAAAAATATATTACTTCCTTAAACAGTTTTAAAATAATATTGAAAATACTTTTGTATGGATCATGTAATTTATTGACATATTATGATTAATATAATATGTCAATAAATAAGTGTGTGTTTATTTAGGAAAAGTATCTGTATATGTAATATAACATATATTTTTACATACAGATACTTTTCCTAAATAAACACACACTTTATTCGTTAAATAATGAAACTTCATGCTTAAAATAGAAAAATACGCTTCACTTGGTGTATTGAATAATTTACATCTGATGTGTATGCCCATCAGATTAAAGTAAATATTAGTTTTCAAAACAATAAGTTGTTTAACTGGTTTCCTCGAGTGCTATTCATAAAGTATATTAATTAAATATAAAATGTGATTATCAAAAATGTAGCCTGTTTTTTACTTATATTTTACTTTTTTTAATGCTGATTGTGTTAATTAAGGTTATTGAAAAATGTTTTTACTTGTTATGGTTAGAAAAATTATATTACAATGAATTATAGAAATTGCTGATGAACTATTTGTCATCATGGATCTTAAGGGTAAAAGTAAAAGTATACTTATTATGTTTCATAAATTTTTAATCGAATACATCACACACATTGTACTTGATAGGGTTATATTTAATAAATATATTCATACAACAAGTATAACTTAATATAGTTACAATAGAGTTCTAACAACAGTATTTAATTTAAACAATATTAAGATTCCACTATAAATATTCATCATTCTAAATATGTATGTATATATGAAATTATTTCTATATTCATATTTGCATGATCCTCATAATTAAAAGATTCATGTGATTATGAATGCTTTTTCACCATAGTATCATTTCATTATGTAAATTTAATGTGCATTTATGTGTACTTAAATATTTAATGCAACTTATTGAATGACTTGAATTAAATTTTATTTTTAAATATTTTTACTATTTTAAATGAATGATTTTCATTGACCAACTAGAGATTTAAATTATAATACACATACCAGAAGATTTACTTAAAAAATTTAAAAGCGTATTGTATTTAAATTTTGCACTAAGGAAACTTTAAAGGTTTGATGTGTTATTTAATAACTACAATACTTTTCTTACTTGTAAGAAATAAGTATATTTTAAATCACAATTAAAGTATTGAAATAATGTGTCTCCTCTGAAGAATCATCTGTCTTGTTGGTGATGTTAAATTTAAAGGTTTTACTTTCCATAAACCTCAATCCAATTTAATCACAAGAAAAATATGTATTGAAAGACTTGAAAAAGTGCAGTAATATTTCAATTATGATTAATTATTACACCGATTTCTTATATAAAACTGGAATTGTTTCACGGAATACTTTTAAGAAATATTAAATGTTCTAATTTATGCTTAATTGGAACAAGTAATAAATATATCGTAAAGTTACACAAATTACGTTGTAAATGGGTAAATATAAAAAATATTTTATGATCATATATATATATATATATATATATATATATATATATATACATTAGTATTGTGTGCAAAATTTATATCAAAAATAAGCATTTTACAAGAGTTTTGCATTATTCTTTCTCGTAATTTTTTTTTTCTGAAATATAATATTCCTTCATTTCTTTTCTCATCCTAGAGTTACTCATTTTTAAGAAAAGTCTCTGATTTTTAATAAATAGGAATATAGAATAAAAAATTAATGTATAGAAAAATATATTAATATATAATTTTATATAGAAAAATATATTAATATATAATTTTCTCTTAAATATTTATTAAAAAGGTAATCTGTTGATAAGAAACTTTATTGCAAAAATAAATTCAGCATTTTAAAAAATACCAGAAGTAAATAAGATAATAAATTCTATTTTACGTTTTTTTATATATGAATATTTGACATACTTAGCTATTAATCTTCAGTATAACACCTTATATATTGTTTAAATATAATTTTTGAGTTTTCTACATATATATATATATATATATATATATATATATATATATATATATATATATATATATATATATATATATATATATATATATATATATATATATATATATATATATATATATATATATATATATATATATATATATATATATATATAAGCTGAATAATTCATTATAAAAAATTATAAAAACATTTGAAAATTCTAGATATTTATTCAGCCTTATTTCAAAAATGTATGAAATTAAATAGACAATTATGAAATTTCAGTTTCTCGAATATGTATATAAACTTCAATATCAGATAAGCTAAAAAAAAATGTGAAGCAACAATTGACAGCAGGTCATAAAATCAGATTCTTGAAAATATGTCTTTTCATTAGCTCCAAGAATTTATTTATTTCATAAAACGCTTTTATAATAGAATCTTGTGTATCATTTTTCCATAATGGACATTCAATCGTTATATTTTGTGATGAATTTTATTGTGATTCTTAAGGAAAATTTGATGATTTGGGTATTATTTTATTTTCTGAGAAGTCTGAGTATTTCAGTTGTATAAATTATAAACAAATTTATGAAAATTATATACGTACTTTAAATCAATTCAAAGTATAATTCCGATAAAGCAGTGAAGATTAAAAAGTAAAAATTATTATAAAAATTATTTTTTAATATTGTGTAACAATTTCAACTTATAATTCAGTGAGCTTCATTAAAGCATATTTCTTTTGGCTTAAAAACAACTTTAGATATGTCTTGTTTCAATAAATACAATAGAAAATAAGTGAATTTCACAAAAAGCCTTTAAATTAATAACTATAAAAATATTTTGCTGAAAAGAAAGTTTAGTTTTTCTTGATTGTATTTTAAAATGAAATATAAGATTCTGTAGAATCAATATTCATATTTGTTATAATTTCTTTCAATGCATTCTTCAGGAATTATTTTTGAAATAAATATTCTTAAAATTAATAAATATTTATTCTAATTATTTTTATATACGTGCGATGAATTAGTTATAATCAGTTTAATAGAAACATCCTTCAAGTATTTATAAATACTTCTCATAGCTATCGCAAATATAGTTTATTTTATTTTCATCTTTCTATAAAATGTGATAAATGTAGAAATCAATATCTTGAAACCACTTGCAATATTAAATATGAACTGTATTCACACACACACACACACACACATAGTGTATAAAAATAAATTAGGTATATTATATGAGTTAATTATATTTTATGTATACTTGTATAAATAAATAAGGTACTATGATTGCATAAACATCTTTTCGTTTTTATTTTGCACTTTCAGTAAATGATAAAACACTGAAAGCACACACACAAGTTTACTTACATTTATGTACACATACTTACATGTATTGACACACATACTATCATACATACATGTACACTAATATTTTGATCCGTGTAAACGATTAATAGAAAGACATTTCTGCTAAACGTTTTATAAAAATGCATGAAAAACTTGATCAAGTCAAAAGTTTTCGCAGAAAGCCATTTCTGTCAAACTTTGGTATTGATCAAATTTATTTCAATTTTATTCTATCATTTGAAAAAATAAGTAATTTTTGTCGAAGAATCATTACGATTAGTTAAACAGTATTTTTTAAGTATTTATATTCGTATTTTTCCTTTAATTATTAAGAAAAGTGAAAAACAATAAAAATATCATGATTAAATATATGATATGATTTGAAAAATGACTTCAATTTATATTTATATTACTTTTTCATATATTATTCAATTTAAAGCTATTTGTCCATTGAAAATATTGTAGAATGCTTAAGTTATGCTGAAACTTTTTTTATTATTATAATTATAAATGTGGCAAAACAAATTTACTTTTATATGATGAAATATAAAAAAAATATTTTAAAATACTTGTGTGTGTGTGTGTGTGTGTGTGTGTGTGTGTGTGTGTGTGTGTGTGTGTGTGTGTGTGTGTGTGTGTGTGTGTGTGTGTGTGTGTGTGTGTGTGTGTGTGTGTGTGTGTGTGTGTGTGTGTGTGTGCTTGTGTCATTTACAGAACATAAATAGTTTATGAATATTGAATTTTTTCTTCTGATAAGTTTTCATTAGTTAGCATTTGTAATTTTTAAAGATAATTTGTTATCTATAAAGACATTTATTATCACTGTGATATTCATTCGTTATTTAGCAAATAAAAATATTTAACTTTGTTGAAGATTTTAAATTACAGAATATCTAAGAATTTAATTTTTGAAAAATTTAAATTTTTAATCAAGAAATTATGCAAATAAGCAAAGATTACTGTTGAATTTTATTTTTAAATATTTCTTGAATATTTTAATTATATACATTAGTTTTTAATTCGCATATATTTTCACACAAATAGTATTTCATAAATTTTTGAAATTGAAATTTTTTCCTTAAATTTTTAAAACTGTTTTTTTTTTTTATTTTATTTTTGGTTTCATGATTATCTATGCAAGATTAAAATAAGAAGTTTACTCATAAAAGGGAACAGATTAATTTTCTGAAGCCTAAAGTCATGATTTTCCTTCAAAATATTTCTCTCATGAGGTTTCACTGAAGTTAATGATGCAAAATTCTAAATCGACAGTCCCCAATTTGCTTCTGCATTAGCTCACACGCAGGACTTATCTCGGAATATTGTATTTAAATTTTAAGTATGCATCAAAGTACGGGTTGCATAAATACACACATGTTTTCATTTTAATCTATATTTTCTTGGAAAGTATTGAGAAGCTTTTTCAGTAATAATATATTCATCTTGATTGTGAATATTTTTATTCATTTGGCAAATTTATTATTTATTTGGAAAATAATTTATGGCATGGAAATTAAATATATTATTATTATTTATTATTACATTTCAACAGTAGTTATTAAATATTTCACTTTGTTATGTATTTCTTGTTTTGCAAGAACATATTTTATTGCGTGAAAATAAAAGAAAACTAACTTTAAGTTTTCGAAAAGAAAATAATCATTTAAACAAATATTTAGCCTTTCTAATTTTTCTCATTTAAGTCACATGCATCCCTTTTGGAAACAATTACACCTAACTAAATTTTTAATTTATACTATTTTGAGAAACATTTATGCTACTTCTTTGTAACAAAAGTTTAATATTTTTTGCGAACAATTATTATATAAATTTACTTTTTATTATTTAACTGATCAAGCTAAATAAAAACTTGAAAAATCAAATATTAATATTTATAATTGTATTCGTCACAGTAAATTGTTTTATAAATAACTTGTGTGCCAAGAGTTCAGTAATATTCGATTAACCTCAAAATATATTTAAGTTTTAATTTTAGCAACATTCTATATTTTATTCTACAAAATATTATTATGATTCGCTTATTAAAATATGTTCTTTCTTGCATAACTGTAACACCTCTCATAAAGGAATTGTTGAAAAAAGACATATATATATATATATTTTGTATCACTGACGTTTTGCTTTGATTTGCTTGGAGCGCAATGATAATTTTTCGCACAGAAGAGCTAAAAGTATACTTACATTTAAAATTATTTCCGAAACAATGCAATATCTAGTGTGAAGCAGGAAAGATGTTCAAGGAGTAGTTAAATGAACAGCAATATGTTACCCATTTAGCTGCAATCTTGGCTTTCAAGCAACTTCTTAATTTTCTAAACATTATGAACAATGGTCTGTGAAAATTTTCATTTAAATAAAATTCGATAAATTATGAACGCGTTAAAAAAAATTATATATTTACTTTCACGCTCAGATAAGTTAAAATAACTTTTTTCGAAAGAAGCACATTGAACATTATCTGAAAAAGATTTTTAAAAATCAAATTTTAAAGGGGGACACTTTTAAGGACCAATGACTTTCTTAATAAAAACATTGCATGTGTGTTATTGCTTCCCTTCAATTATGAATGAAAATAATATGATGTTTCATCGTATAAATGAAATACTAAAATATATACTCATGCGTGCATATTTTAACAAACCTCTTATCCCAACCCGATAAATTTATAAAAACAATATTTAAAATTATATTTAAAAAATGCTTTTATAACTTTTCAGGTATAATAATTTATGCACACAAGTACATTACATTAACATTTGATATTCATATAAGCCAATTATTACATGAATTTCATTATAATAAATGTATGTCTTAAATTACATTAGTTTTGTATTTTCAAAACAATTAAAATATTTTAGTTCTGAATTTTTTCTATATTGTTCATAATATCTTTTTATTTTATTTAATTTTTATAAAAATATCATGATTGTGAATATCATGACGCGACAAAAATAATTCGTATGATAAACAAAATTATATTTCCCTATTTTCATTAAGTTTTGCAAATTTTGTAAGAAAAAACTAAAATTAAATTAACATGAATATATTATTTATTACTTTTAAATAGAAACGTATCTATACTGGCATATATATTTAAAAAAATTTAAAACTTAGGTACTTTTATCATGTAATATCATAGAATTCAATATACTTTTTAAGGATAGTGTCATTTATAATATTCATTTTTGCATGCAATAACACGTGCGCATTTTTGATTTACTTTTATGTCAAATCTGAGCAACTTTTATCTATTAGTTTATGCATCATTGGTTTTGAAAAATAATTCAGATTAATGTTGTGAATTTTATATATATAATAAATTACACATATAAAAAGTAATATTTATGTTCAAAGTTCACAATAATGTTCTCAGGCAATTTAAAACGTAAAGTGAATCTTATTTGTCTGAAATAGTATTGTTGGATATACAGAGTGCACAAAGTATTACTTAGCCATAACATTCAATGTCACATATCCTTGATTATATTGAATTATGTAAATTTAATATAATTTAGGATTTTATATAGTGTGTTAATCATTATTGTAATCTGTAATAATGATTAATCTAGTATATTTTAAGCTAAATATAATTTCTTGAATAAATTGCCAAATTACAGCAGTTATGGAATTGTATAAACACTCTCTCTATTACATGTTTAATAACATTATTTATTAAAAGTAATTTTCAATGACGCTGTTGTAGTGAAATTATATTGCCGTCTACAATTAATGCGGCGCAATATATGATTACTAATATTATAGTACACATTTAAATAAATAAGAATCTTTGATCATAAACTTAATTTTATTGACTAAGAAATATTTTTTGTAAATTAAATCTGTACTCGAGTAAATTTTTGTTCGAAGCACTACTCAAATGAGAGATATATTAAGGAACAAGTGTCGCAGATTCTTCGGTATTCGGAAATGCGACATTTTTATAAAGGCATTTTAAAACGTTTTTCCAAATTTTAAAATAAAAATTGTATTTATGATATATAACACATTGATATCTCTTTCTATCTACCTATATCTATATCTATCAATCTATCTATCTATCTATCTATCTATCTATCTATCTATCTATATATATATATATATATATATACATATATATATATATATATATATATATATATACATATATATATATATATATATATATAATTTTTATGAATACAAATTTAAAGCCTATTACCTAACCTATACATACATAAGCATACAGATTTACAGATAAATAAGTATTTTTCTTAGAGCATCTCCATAATGGGTATATGTTTTAGTGCCTACACTTTTCAATGAATAATACTCACATTTTTGTCTGTCTTTTACAAAAAATAATGATTACAGCCAAAGTATAAATTTATTCTTGTTACGTTTTCTTATTCAGGATTATATACATGTCCTGACAAATTTTAAATTTTGGTTCAACGTTTTTCCGCATAATTTAAGAAACAAAAATTCCATCTCAATTATTATTCGGTAATCAAAGAAAATATAATTTGTGAAAAAACTAGTAAATATTATGCAGAGCAAAACAATAAATTTAATTACAAATATATTTTTAAAAAATGGGCTCCTCAACTTCTTATCAACAGTTACTTCAATTTTTCATTACCGAATTTTTTTTATGCAAAATGTGTAAAAACAATAGGAATAGTAATAAATCTTATTAGAAATGTTCAAACAACTGTTTTTATCTTCTTTTTTATTCATGAAAGTTTCATTTTTGTAAGGCAAGGAGAAAAGCAAATAAATCAATTATGAAGGATTTAATTTCATCAAAACACATTAATTTCAAACAATTGATCTTTTATGAGAACCCATAAAATTAATATTTCAAAGAGAATCTGCAGAAAATCACTGAGTTTATAACCGATTTCTGAATTATTTGATGAACAGTACTTACTTCCAAACTTAAAATCTTACTTTAAGTTAGGACAGAAATTTTAGAAAGCACGTATTTTAATGATGTTTTAATTTTATATTCTAGAAGTGTTTGTTTTTAAGTACTTAAGTTGGACATATGTAAATAATTGGTGCAAAGTTCAACTTTAAACTTGTCTCTTTAAAATAAAGTTTTACAAAAGTTTTCTACATATTTAAACGGCAAAAAGTCTTAATTAACTAAAGATTTTAAATATATTTTGGTGGATTTAAATAAGATAAACTTTATATACTAATATAGTTTCATCGGATTAATTTTATTTTTAAATTCTGCGATGTAAGATTTCACATGAATTTTCTTCGATTTCTTAACTCCCAAGAAAATTATTTGTTTATAATTATTGATATAAATAATTTTATTAAGAATAACTACAGAAAAAAAAGTTTATATATTTTTAATATAATATATCTGAAATAAAATATATTAAACCAGAATTGCTTGCATATATTTGTACAGTATGGAATGTAGATTGAATTAAGAGTTTAATTGTTATGCATTTATCACTTGGGTACCACATTATTTGCTTTTATTGATTGCGATGGTTATTTTTATGTTCATTTTGGAAGCTAAGGTAATAATGATATAATTACTAGACTGTGATCTACATTTATAAATCAAAAAAAACAAAACATTATCTTGAAGTGAATGAGTTTCATAAACCTCAATTTTAATGGTTCATTAATTTTAATAATGAAATATTGAAAAATATATCTTCATATTTAAAAATAGTACTCGAAATATATTATTTATTATTTAGAAAATTTGAATCGGATTTCATAAAGTAATGAACCGTCTGTTACAATATAAATGATTTCATTAGATACAAATTATTTTAACAAATGGTATATATATTATAGAATTTTTTATATATTGCCAACAACCTTTCAAAATATTTCTCTTGCTTGGTCAATAAAAGCAACCATTTTTCTCATTGTATAAAGGGAATTCATCATCATCCTTTCCCTATAGAATTAAGAAAATAAATGAATATTTCTTTTAAACCCAAGTATGTCATAAACTTCGCGATACGATTACGCCAATTTCTTGATTCACAATAACACTTGCGCAGTTTAGAAAAAACGTCCTCCATTTTGACAGTTAGAATAAATTGTAATTCAAGCAATGAAACTTCCATGAATATAATAAATTATTTTATTTACCTAAATAAGATTTTTATTGCATTATATATTGTTAAAACAAATATCGTATTTTGACGAAATAAAGCAAATTTTTGTTTATAAATTTTCATTTTCTGATCTTTCATAAAGCGTATTAAAGATCTAATGAAAAATATCTCACAAGTATAAATATATATCTTGTAGAGATTCAAATATTTATTTTTTTATAAATATGGAACTTAAAAATTTTATTTATATTGTTTAACACTTTTCTAAATACCGAGAAACGCATTTAATATATGTAAATATTAAATGGCCACCTCAGTAGTGTATGGTATATACTTATTGATTTCTTAAGTGTCAATATAGTAATGAATATTAAGTACATAATATTATATATATTACATAATAATAGTAAATACATTAATGAATATCATAAATATCACTGTGACTTTATTATTTAAAATACTAACTAAGCAAATACCACAAGGATTCAAATATCGTCCATTTTTTCTTAATATTTTTCAAAACAACATCTTCAAACTTTTAAAGAAAAATATTTTTTGACCTTAAAAAACTTGTCTCCTAGATTCAGTTACGGCATTTTAATTTTGTTTTCTTTAAACTGCAAAACAATTTTTTCTGCAAGTTCTTATAATTTCTGGGAATTTATTATACCTTTGTTTAAAATAAATAAAATGAAACAAAATCTATGGCTAAGCACTTATAATTTATAATATTTAAATAAATTTTATCTCCATTAGCTTTGCTAAGAGTCATAAGCACTGAAAGAACGATACATATTCACCTTCTTGTACATGAAATGTCAACAATCAATTTAAATTCACCATTTTGAAACTTGCTGTCGTTAAGAGTGATAGAGTGAAAATCGATGGTATCAGTAAGTTATCTTGACATGAAATATCGATTTTGCGATTAAAGTAATGGAGTATGAGTCATATTTTATAAATATAGCAACATGCAAGACTTATTTTAAAAATATTGTCTACAACTCTAGGCTAACTTAATATTGGAATTTGCATTTTTCCATATTAAAAATATGCAAATATTGCCTGAAACGTATTCAATAATGCTTCATCATCTAAACACTAGTTGTAAAATTTTTAAAAGACAGTTAATTATTTTCAAAAAAAACTTTATTGAAAAAATGATTAATGTAATATTAATTTAAGCAATATTGGAAATGTACAAATTTAAAATTTCAGCGTATTAACATCAAATACTATCTTTCAAAAGAAACGTAATGAGATGCACTTTTGTATTTAAAGAATATTAGAATTAAAATGGGAATTCTGCTTTAAAACATTGTATATGTATAATATGTATAACTTTGTATTTAACATTAAATACTTTAATTGTGATATTATCACATAAATAATATGTATATATTAATTAGAAATATATTATTGTACTCGAATCATGATATCAAATATGTTTTGCAATGTATTTAAAATATTCTCTTATCCGCGACTAATTTTAATGCATTTGAGAAATTTTTTTTAAAGAAGACTGCTTGTATAATGGACAAGTTTGCTTGTGAGTTTATTTTTAATTCAACAGTTAAATTTCTTAAAGCAATTTTAAAATTGTTAAGGGTAGGTTAAGGAATATCAAATAAACCAGTTTACATTTTTATTTCCACACGTGTAGTACAATCAAATAGATACATGATAAACTTTATTTTGATAAGTTTGCTTTATTATTAAAATATTTCTAATTTTGAAAATAAAATATTATATTTACTTGCTTTGTGATACACTCTACATATTCAATATGGTAATTCATTATGAACGGTTAAGGGTACATGCTAATTAAAAATCAGATAACTGCATCAGAATTATGAATAACGATCATGTGACAAAAATTAAACACACACTTTACTCACACACACACTTAGTTTTTAACAAAAATATTCATTTTCAACACACAACTACAAATTAGTTATTTAGATATTGCACATAAAGTGACTAACGATTAACATTTTGCATTTTTTTACAAATTTTAAGCACAATATGTTATTATAGTGTTTAATAATAATTATATATGATTTATTAATTCATCTTTATATTCAGAATATAAAAAATCATGTTTTTGATATAATATAGATATTCATCATTTTTCTCAACATACTTGACATTCTAAGCAGTTATTTCTCTTAAGTAATTTTTTTAAACATTATAATATGATTGTTACACTCTTAAAGCTGACTGTACTTACTTCACTATATTGAATTTAAATCATTCTGCTACTGGTTCAAAAATTTTATAATCCACACCAAGGTTCTTGCATGCTTATGTAATTTGGATTTTATTAGTAGAAAACATAAAAGACTAAAATTAGTTGTAAGCAATAAATTATTATTGCATAATACTTGATTGTTATGATTTCTATCGTTAAGTACTAGCAGGGGCAGGGCTGATGGCACCTAATACAGATTGGCACTCACAGGGGTGTCTCGTGAATCCGAAAGTGAGTGAGTCTTCTTAGTTTAGAGGCAAGTATCGAACATAAGACCTCAGGTTAGGACTATCACTCCCATCATCTTGGACAGGAGGACACAGTAACCTCGACACATTGTCGTGTTGTATTGCCAACTACTGTTTCGGAGCTCGAGATTTCTTCGTTTCGGTCATAACTAAAACTTACCATTTTTTTGTATCTGACATTTTTACTCACTTTTTTATTGTGAACATGTAAAAGGAAGTTATAAAGTTAAACATTAAAGTGCGCACATTAAAAAAATTTAAATATTTTTAAAATGATTATGTTTATCACTAAATGAAGTGTAAGTCTTTGTTGGTTACGGAGTCGTTCTCACTATTGGAAAGGAGTGTCTTTGAATCCCAGCTTAAACAAATTTCACTCGTGTTCTCTAATGGCGGCTGGGCAAAGTTGAAACTAGGCATGATCACAATGTCCTCAAAGTGAAATGATAACTCTTGGGGTTTAATATTGAATAAATTATCGAGCTGTGAAATGTTGGGAAGGTGTAGATGCATTCGTTAAAACAATGGTAAAGACAATGCTTTCCACTATTGTATTGATATTTAAAATACGAAATGATGCTGAATAAATTCAAGAAGAAGGGAGATCCGCTGCTTTAACTATTTTCTGAACTCTGCAAAAGCTCTAGATGACTTTTAAAAAGCAAAATTATGCTGTGATTTGCATACATATGTTGCTGGTAAAGAAAAGTCTCGATCATCCAATCAGCCAAATATATGTGCAAAAACAATAAATGAAAAAACAAAAATTTCTTTTTTAGTGTTATGTGGGAAAATAGCATGATATTTGTACCTCTAAATCCTGACTTTCTAAAACACAAAATTGATTAAATTTAAATGTAACTAACATGCAGCAGGTAAAAAATAACAAAAATATTTTGCTTTTGAAGGCTTCAGTTGATCACAAAAAAAATAGTTTAGTGTTTCAAAAACAAGTTGCATGTTGTTACCTTTTCAGAATAAACGAACATAATTTCTCAGAAAGAAATTTGAAATTTTAAAAACATATATAAAGTCCATTAAAAAGCTTTTATTCTGTGTATATAAGAAATAAAAAAAGATGATATTTTGAGCAAATGTTGATTTATCTCTATCTACTGTCTTTCTAATTTGTAAATTCCTGCAATTGTTCAATTTCTACATTTGTGACTATTTTAAACAATTTTCCCTGCAGCATAAGACTTACAATTCAAACTGCAGTTAATTCATTATGAATGTTTTTCATTTCGGGTGTATAAAAAATCATTTAAAAGCCAATAATAATAGAAGAAATTGTTTTTGTATGTTAAATATAGTATTATAATATATTTACAAAGCCGGTTTATATAAAAAAATTAAACATTTGATGCAAAGCATATGCTTTTTTTTGCATTTCTTCGATTGATTTGGGTATTTTTTGATGAATAAATAAATTGAATTTAATATAACTACGTTTATTTTAATTTAACAATTTGTTAGTCAATATTTGTAAAAATATTGAAAAACATTTTTTATTACTGTTAACACTATTTACTGCAGTTTTTACTATGTTATATTGATATACATCTATTTAATTTTATGAATACAGTGAGTTTAAAATACATCTACAAAACATACGATAATGAACTTTTTTTTAAAAAGTTTTAAGTTTTTGAACATTGAACTCATATTTTAGTTATTCATAATAAACGTTTATGGATGTAAATTAATAGCTTTTTACTAATTGTTATCTATTTTCTGCTTCTGTTATCGTCAAATAATACTTGTATTATTTATTTACTGTAGAAATTACAATTGAAAATTTCTTAAATGACATGCAACATCTTCAGTAAAATTGTGGATTTCCTGTTCTAAAATATTTATATTTTATATCCTTATAATAATTAGTCGTTTTACTACATTAAATAAATGGAACAGGAACAATTAAAGTATTTTTTAAATTGTTCACCTTCCATTTATTTAATGTAGTAAAACCACTGCTGTATAGTTATAAAATGCTTGCTTAAAATGCAATAGAATTGCAATAAAACATAATTTGTTTTCTTACTCTAAATTTATCTTATTGTTAATTGTAAAATAATATTTTGAACTCTAGCTTATACTGCTACTTCACTTGGGTAAAATACAGTATTTAAACTACAGTTAAAATAGTTTGACAAAATTAATAAAGGGATTGAATTTGTGATATCATAGATTTTCTGAGAGCATGAACTTTATAGCTTTAAGTATTTTGTTTTATAAATAATAAAAAATAATGAGAGACATTTGTTTGACTTCAATCAAATCCTAAATAATTGGTTTTAAAAACACTTTGACCAATACGTTACATATTAAGGAAAAATTCTTTTCGACTAAATTTTACTTAAGTGTCCATAAATTAACATGCGTTGCATATGAAGTATTTGAGAGCTTGTATACCACGAGGAAGATAATAGGGCTATTGAATGTTTCTTTCTAACGTACATTACACATTTTCTGTTACCGAAAATGTGTGGGAACTGCGTAGAAAATTTAATGTCGTTGCACAGATATTTTTGAAAAGAGAAATAAATCAAGTCAGGACCGAAATATTAAAATGGATCTCGAAAAAATATAACTATCAACCCCCGCAACCAGATTTGAAAGCAGGAAACGAGGGTCAAAGAGCAAACCATTCGAATATCAGCTTGACCTCATTTTTGGGAAGTTAAGATTCCGGAAAGTGGTCAGGAAAGGTGATATATATATATATATATATATATTTATATTAAAACCGCTAATAACCTGTCGATTCACTAATAATTTCACTTTTTTAAACACTATTGAATATATCTTTGGTCTTCGTGCTTGATTTCAACGGATGAGATGTGAAGTAGTATTCTGTGTTCCAATTTTATCTTTGAAAGTAACATTTATCCCTAATTTACTTATCGCACGTATTTCTAAATTAAAACAATATATATACTGAAATCAAAGGTATATGTTCCTTTCATATGAAATTTAAAGTTGAAATTCATATTTCTTGGAGTTTGGAACTATTATATATACTATGGAATAATTAAATATATATGATTTTCCCCTCCAGATCAAAGTCAAAATTGAGAAAGTTGATCGATCCTATGGCTGTATCATTTGTTGGAGAAGTCTTAGAGTAAAGACGTACTTTCACCTATGGTTAAAATTTAAGTGCTGTGGTTAAAAGAAAAGCACACTTTTCTGAATTAATTTTACCCATCAGTCGGTCATAAATAAAGACAACATATATTAAACTAAGTAAAGATTTTATAAGCATATGTTTTTCGTGCTAAAAATATATATATATATATATATATATATATATATATATATATATATATATATATATATATATATATATATATATATATATATATATATATATATATATATATATATATATATATATATATATACGTCCAATTTATCAAGAAAAGAAAAGAATGATCATTAAGCGATAAACTTTATTGAGAAATTTCGACTGAATACTTAAAATCCGCAGGTTACAGGAGCTTACATTTTACAAGAACTTCTGCATCCTTAGGCAACAAATTTTGGATTGTGTAATAATGCTAACTTAGAAAAGTAAATATTTTTTTTCTCGATGAAACTTTTCTGTAAATCATGTGCTTTGGGGCATACTAATTTGATTTTCTTAGAAAATATTTTCTAAGCAATGGAAAATGAAAAAGTTGTAATAAGAAAAATGAAATGAAATATTTGTAGGAAAATTTAGATATGCATATTTGATGTATTTTTAAAATTTCCTTAGCATTTCTCAACCAGCTCATATTTTAAGGTACACAATTTAAATTTCAACATAATTATTATTACCAATTAAGATAAAGAGGAATTTTAATGAAAATAGCCATAAGAAAATTAATTTTACTGTTCAGATATTTTTTACATAAAATATATATGTTTATTTATTGTAAAATTGATATAAATTTAACATAAATAATTGCGTGAATATGATCTGAAGCTTAGTGTTTTTGTATTAATAGCTAAAATTTTGTTTTGAGTGAGGAGTTTTTAATTCATCTCTTTTAATAACATAATTACAAAACATCAAATTACAATTGTTCATAAATTTCCAAAGATTAACATAAATCTTAGTATAATAAAAATTTAATCATAAATGAGTTTAGATTTCTAAACGAATTAAATTAGTAATAACAGCCAACTAGTATTTATTTGATAATTTAAAAATTAAACAATTTTATTAAATGAAGATTAATGACATATATATATTTTATTATTTTAACATTAATTAAATGTATTCTTATATGTTGTGTTTGTTAATTTCAAATGAAACGTGAACACTCTTATTGATTCCCAGTGCTTCCTTTCCTTAAACTTTTGTCCTTACTTTGACTGTCAGATATAATTCTGTAAAATTAATAATTCAAGTCAATAATTTTTTCTCGGAAAAATTACTTCCCTTATGCACCTGAGCCATAAAAGTAAACTTACTTTTTCATTTCTTGCGATAAATTTTGAATCTAGTTCAAGATAATGTAAAAAAAAAAAAGCAATAAGAGAGAAGAGAAAACTACAGTCCCTGTTATTCGTTACAAGTGCTCAATTAAATTTGTTCATTGATAAATGGTTCTCCGAAAAAAAATATTTAATAATTAAAACATTTTTAATATGTAGCATATTTTAGTACTTTAGTTCAATTTGGAAAATTCTGCTTGAAGATAAATTACTTTCTTATAAACTTAAAATATATTTTATTAGATATCCACAGAGTTTATTGTTCCCTTAGAAGGAAATAAATACCTCAAATGCATTTGTAAATTACTAGATATCTTTTACTTAACAGGAACAAAATAAAAATTACACTTTAATTTTACTTTATGTAAAATGTAAAAAGAAATAAATTATGTGAAACAGAAAATTAAATCTTTTTAATTTAAAAAATATTCGCAAGCATTGCATAACAAATTTTATTTTTTGAATTACTAAAAGATTTAAAATGTAATTCAATATTTGATTTCACATATTTTTCTTTTATTTTCCGATGCAAAAATATTTTATTTTGCAATACAAATAATAAGAAAAGGTTTTTAGGAATTTCCATTGTTTTAAAAAAGTGGAAATAATAGTTATTAAAATTAATGTTAAATAGTAATACATAGAGGCAATAAAATATACCCATTTTCTTAAATTTTAAGCCACTTAATTTATCTTTTCATTATCAACACAAGCATTTATTCCTTTGATGATATGTCCAATGATATTTACCAAATGTACACAATATAAATATATGTTAAATAACAATTTGTTTTTTTTAATTACGTCCTTATGTTGGCTCTTTTGAGCATAATAAGTCTTTCAGTCCAATAAAGAAATGAAGTGTGCAAGAGAAAGACGAAGGCTGTAACAGATTTAGCGTTACCCAGGGTGCACCACGAGGAGGCCTGTTACACTACACCCCGTTAAATAACAAGTGAAAACACCTAAAGCTCTTTTATTAAGCATACATTTACTTTTCCAATTTTTGTTAACAATATTTTTTAATGGTTTGTTTCAATTGGCCTTTAAAATATTTAAGTTTAATCAGCAAGCCGAGTGGAGTGGTTAGCATCCCTAACTTTGAAGCAGTCTGTCTCGGGTTTAAATCCTGTTTTGGGCATGGATGTTCCTTTCCTTCTCTGTGTGTGTTTCTGTATTCTTTCATTTTTGGGGTGTAGATGGCACACTCAATGGGTGATCCACTGTGTACACTGGGTGATCCACTGTGTATTATATCTATGCATTATGTAATTTCAAATTATTTTAAAAAAATTTTGAATATCTCAGCTGTTGTTTACCCTTTTTTTTTTTTTTTTTTTTTTTTTTTTTTTTTTTTAACAAAATCAAATGTATTATACATATGCATATACTCATTACATAAACAACTATCTTTAACGTATTATCTATCTACCAAATACTTTTCACAATAATAAAAAAATAAATAAACACATTTATAATCTAATTGTTTCTAATTATACTATGTATATATCATATTACCAATTACACAATGTCAATCAAATGTACTTTTTCTTTATGTTTCTATTTATGACAAAATTATCTTTTTAGTATTTATGAAATGTTTGTATTAACATTATTAACATAAATTTAACCAAACAAGTAATTTTTCTTATACCAAAATAATCTAGACATTTCTATCCATGCATTTATTTATGCCATACTTTACTAAAACTGTTTCAATACTTTGTTATATCTTTTTCATCAAATTTTATTTTCAAATATCATAACTTAGAATTTTCAAAGAATATCAAGTTTCATGAACACAATTCCCTAATATGTTTCAATAAATTTGATTCAATACTGCTTTTGTTAATTCAGCATTAATGTTTTATTACCCTAAATTGGATTCCTTAATTTAAAAATATTATAATTACCCTGAACTCTGTCTGTCTTCAATAATTGCTTACCTTTAATTTTTAATTCTCAGACAAAATTATTTCAAAAAGCCAAAAATATTTATACATTCATGATCAATATAACTCACTGCACCAAAATATGTGCTCTTTGACTGCAAAAACTGTCATGGCACCAAATTATGTGCCAAAATTCAAAGTAAATATAACTTTTGCCTTAGAAAAATGGACACAGAACCAATTATGTGTCAAAGGCAAAACAAAAATAATATTTGCCTGAGAATCCTGGTCACGGCACCAAAATATGTTGTAGTGACCTCGGCAATTTTAGAAAACTCCGAGGAAAACCCAGATTCGTTATTTAAATAATTGAATGACAGAGATCAATTCAAAACAAAATACAATAAAACTTAATAATTTATTTCAGCAAACTCATTACAAAGGTATTTACATTTATAATTAAAACATTCTTGATTAGATAATTTAGAGAAGATTCTAACATTATTATTATTATTATTATGATATTTACTCAATAAAACCATAATGACCAGAGGGAAATGGAATGAGAGATCAGACTCACCCCTTTTAGAAGTAGTATTGTGGTGTCTGAGACTTCTCCGCTCTCTGGTTTCGATGATTCTCCTTTTTTATCCACTTCCCGTCCTCTACTCAGCATCTCCGCTTTGCATTTCCATTCGCTGATATCTCCGCATCTTACATCACTTGCTATTCAGTATACCTCTTTTCAGACTTTGTCACCTCTCCTTCATCTATTCGTCGGACATCTGCATTCCCATTCAGGACAGTCGAGGGAGGACTTCTCCAGGCCAGTGCAATCATACTCCGTTTACTCCTTCTCTTTGTCGGGCATCTCAGGGGCTTCTCTGCCTTGTGTGTCTGAGGGACTCCTGTGTGTGAGGATTTTTTCTGTCTCTGTGTCTCCCTGTCTTCCATTCTTAGATGCAGTTTTTAAATTCTCATCTTAGTCCTCCTCTTTACACCATTGGTTTTCCAAAGTTCCATATAACGTCCTACACTCCTATGGTATAGGTCAGAAATCTCTCCCCCTTAATTCCGACTGGTCAGATTTACAAACAAAACATATCATAAAACATAAACCTCCCTTGAAATTTTTTCACGATCATCCCTCCCTTCCGAAAGGAAGAATTTATTCTTTTATTGCACTTGGGTCCTTGTGCCAATTTTTATTGCATCCTTTCCTTTATACTGTTACAACTTAATTTGAAAGGAAAAGAGGAAACTCTTAAACTCTTAAGTGTAATAAAAATATACATATCTATTTTCCCAAGGTTTGGTTATGTCGTTTTACACTACGACATAATCCTCCCCCACTTACAGAAAAAAAAAATATATTCATGTATATTTTTTTTAAAATTCCATAAATGTTAACATCAAAGAAACATAATAAAAACAAATGAAAATTAACCGTGGTTTGTTAAAAAACAAACATACTTGAGAATTTCAGATAAACCACTGATCTGTACACATGTATTATAGTATATGGGATGCATTTCTTATTAATGCATTATGTGTTGACTATTTTAATATCTATAAAGAAAATCTGCAATGATATGATCAGTTGTCTTTACATATCATACATATCATATAAAAGAAATTAATAACAGTTTTTTGTAAATTCACACAATCAATATTTACCATATTTGTTTTTATATAACATAATTATAATGATTTGTATTACCATTTTCAAGAGTCAACATTTTGTATTTGTCCATTTAACAGCAAAAGTTCACATATCTATTTCAAATCAGTTCAAAAGACTGATATAATCGTTTGACGTCAGAAATTCCATGCAAAAATACATATACATATATAAATAAATGTTAGTGAGTCTGCACTCGCAAATCCTCTGGTCAAATATTTTAACTAAAACATACACATCAATGTATAAAAATGAAAATAATTTACTCTAAAAAGGTATTCAAATTACATGGAACAAAAAAAAATTTATATCCATATGTATATAATGACATCATAAGAAATAATACTTATGATTTTTTTTAAACAGATATATTTACTCTGTTTTTAATATTTGTGTTTGTTGTTTTCATATTTTTACAAAAAATAATCTTCCAAATTATCATTTCTACTTCGTTTTGTCCAACATACTTGTTCAACAGTGAATGGGGTCTATTCGGACACTATCAATCACTCAAAATCTGTAAACTATCTCGTCACTATAGCTACCTTCATGGTTGAAAATTTTTGAGTGAGCCAATTTCTCCTCTAAGCATACTCCTTCAAACCCCCCTGTTTTTCTTTTTTACTTGCGCCGTTAACCGGTTCCTAAGACCTGTGAGTATCAGGGAAGAAGGGTCACATGCATAGCCGACATGATGCCGACCGGAACACAATTATCATCATCTTAAGTATTTTCAAGGTTTTGTGAGTAAATTCTCAATATATTTATTTTATTTTATTATCTTTTTTTATTCACGGCATGCTTTTTTATGATTCATGTTTTCAACTGTTTGTATCCACTTAAGATTTATGTTTATACTGCCCTCTAACAAAACACGCCTTCACCCCGACCGTATTGTTCAGTCTCCGGGGAATAATGTTTCCCTGACTCTCAGTTCACCCGGTGAGCAATAACTATCTATTGTAAATGCCTCCGTCTTTCGGACATCACTTTTAACCTACATATATTTTAGTAATTTACGAACAACTATCTCAGTTTTAATGTTTGTTACCGGATATAGTTCAATTCGTCTAGAAAAGTTATCTATGCCACTAACTACATAATGTCCCGATGCAAAACGTCCACAAATATCTACGACAAGAAATTCTCCCGGTTCATTCGGAATAGGAACATTTCCAAATTCATTTTTCTTCTGCCGATTTAGTTTAACTCTTGCACATGTCTGACAAGAATTTATATAATTTCTAATATCAGCATATATACCGCGCCAATAATATTTACTAATTACCATTTGATAAGTTTTGTCCGCTCCAAAATGCGTCATATGGACGGCTTGAATTGCGCACTTTTGTAAAATTTTCGATAAAACTATTTGGGGTCGCAATTCCTCTACTCCTTTTATTTTTCCCCAATGCATTAAAAACACTTTCGACTCATTCATGTAAAAACGCGTAATTTCATGTTTAAAAGGTTTACCTTTTTGTAAACCTTTAAGAATTCACCCTATTTCCTCGTCGTTCTGTGAGCTTTCATTAATAGATTGTAAGCTTAGCGCCTGTAAATCAATCATCTGCTCCTCGTTTACTATGTTTGTCAACATTTTCGCCTCCGAGGCGCCCTTCGCTCCTGGCCGTTGATTGATAAGTTTACAGTTTCTCTCCTTTGCCATCTCATGTTTCTCTGCGAGCTCCGCTGGAGAAACCGCAGTCTGATTTCCCCCTTCAATTCTCGACATTTGATTCGAGTGAATTTTTCGCTATTTCGTCTTTAGCAATTTCCGTACTTTCATTCATATCCTCATATGTTACTACCTTTTTTTCTTTAGGTTGAAATATCACTTTATTTTTGTTAATGCATTTCAAAACATTACATTTGTCACTAATTCCACCTTTATTTCCCTCCAAATTTACTATTTCCTCATCAATAGTTATGTAATTTTTGTTTGTATTTAGATTAATGTTCGCTTTTTTATAGTTTTGTAACTTAATATATAGTCATAATCATTAGGAAAGCTCTGCGGAGTAATAAACATTACGTCTGATATCAATTTTTCTCCAATACGGAAAGAAATTTCTACGCATTGATTATATTTAATTCTTTCGCCTGTCAGAGTTAAAATGTTTGCATGCTTTTGTACGTGTTTTATTTCGATATACTTTCTTATTTTATCAAATTTCAGCTGAGACATTAAGGACACCGACGCCCCCGTATCGAGGAGAATCCCAATCGAGAGTGGTCCCTTATCCTTTTTTCTTCGTGGGGCTCTCGGCGGACCTGACCGTTCTACTATTGTACCCTTCACCACTGGTAAGTTATTTTTGTTTATTTGAACAGAATTATTTAAAACTGTAGTAATTTTTGTATCATTTTCAGCTCCTTTTGCTATCACATTTCCCCCGCTGTTTACGCTTCTTTTTTGTGTACAATAATTCTGTGCCTCAATGCTTACTCTTTTATGTCTCCTATCCTCAAAAACGGGTCTTATGTAATTTTTCTCCCCTCTATTCGTTTGTTTGTTTACTTTTGGAGCCGGGATTATGTCGTAGTGTAAAACGACATAACCAAACCTTCGGAAAATAGATATGTATATTTTTATTACACTTTAAATTTAGGAGTTTCCTCTTAAATTTAAAGTGTAATAAAAATATACATATCTATTTTCCCCCAAGGTTTGGTTATGTCGTTTTACACTATGACATAGTACATTAAAAAACAATGGAAATGTAAATCGCAAATTCTGACTATTTTACTCTTCTACACATGCAGACTTAAAAGTTTCCTTTTTTAAAAATTATTACAGCCAAATTATAAGCAAGAACTTTTAATTTAAATTTTAATAAAAATATTTAAAATCGACATATTTTTAAACCTCTGAACATTTGTCTCAAAAAAGTGCTTAAATTGGGAGAAATTACAACGTTCAATAGTACATAATTTTTTAAAGAATTTAATTTTTCTTCAACCCAACAAAATTTCAGACTGTCTCAAATATGAGAATAAATATATAAATATCACTTTGCAATTTTCCATTTATATGAAATAAATTAAGCAATAAATTCAGGGACAGTCTACTTTTATTTTTTTGATTCCAATTTCTTGAAAACAACGTTGTTAAAATATACTGTTTTCCCATACTTTTTCCTTTAATGTACAATTATTAAATTTCTAAACTGTGCATTAAAGAATATTATAATATCTCAACATTTCTTTGTACTTTCTGTAAAATTTTGTTAAATATCTCCTATTATAAACTGAAATACAGAAAATATTTATTAATCAATAAATGGAAAATTATTTTTGCTTTTCAGTTATAGAGTTAAAATGTTCTGAAAAAAAAAAGTACTTCACTCATATTTTATAAATTATGTTTTAAATTTTAAAGCAATTAATATAAAATATTTCTTTTTTTATTTTATTTGACAAATTTATTTTTTATTTTCAATGAATGAGATTTATTTACTGATATTATAAAATAGTAATTCAGGATTTTTTGTGTGTGAAAAAAGTAGAAAAACACCTGTAAAAGTATTCTCATTTTGGAGTCTGTAACAGTTTAATTTGTTGAAAACATTGTTCTTTTAAACTGTAATTCTTTCAAAAAATATGTTTTGTTGAAAAAATTCATAATTTTTGTAAAATTAAAATATCTAGGGAGAAAATTTAAGGTAGTTTCGAAAAGGTAAAGTTGTGTCAAGTAAAAATGTGGGCTCATAATCATACTTGGTGAAACACGTGGTCTGTACCTTAGGTTACCAAGTAAAGCTCCACCACGTAATACATCTAATGTTACAGAATTGTCAAGAAATTTGAAAATAAAATTGAATGTCAATAGATCTCTAATGATTGAAATTAAGAAAATTCCATAGAAATACAACATCAACCAACAAACATTTACAAAATACCTACTCATCAGTGAAAACGCTGTTTCTAAGTTCTTGAAAAATCCAATGAGTAAGAGAAAACCGAAGACTCATGAAAAATTGAAACTACGTTATCAAAGAAAATATTTAAAGAACTTAAAAAAAATGTGTAGAAGTATAGGGAAAGCACAAGACCCATCTAGAATCACACATGCAACCAGAATGAAAATATCGGATACGTTTATATTCCAGAAAAGAAAGCAGCGTCTTAAATGGAACGAAAGGCACAGTGAGCACCGACTACTGTGGGCCAAAGAAACATGGCTTTTAACTCCGAATGGACCTCCGTCATTTTTTGTTGAAAAAGTCCTTAATTTTTCGCATGTGTGATTTAAGATATTAATATTACTGGCATTGCCTAGGTACACAAGACAGATAGGAGGAGTTTATTTATTGGTTTGGATAGTTGTTGGGTGCTGTGGAAAGATTAATCTAGCTTTTTTCTGGATAGAACACAAAAGATACATATAAATTTTAATCTCTGTCCCTATGGCTCTAATCTAGGTGGAGAAATCTGGATATTTCATCATTATGGGACATCAATTCACACAATCAATGCCATTGTTGTTGTTGTTCCCGTGTCCCAACTAGTCTGGCAAATTTCGGTGCGCTGCTCCACTTTTCCGATTGAACCGTATTTGGTGTGGTGTCTGACTTCTTCAGTACACACACATGACATACGCACCCGTTTATAGGGTAGGCAACCATTCACACCTCATTCATACAAGGAAAGGACAAAGATAGTATATATAGAGAGAAAGTACATCCATGCCTGAACCGGGATTCAAACCCAGGACCTCTCTATCCGTAATCAGGCAAGCTGAATACTAGACAAGTTGGCCAACAATCAATGCCATTAAAAATTGATTTAAAACAAATGATGTTCGTGTTTTCTATAGCCTGTTAAGAGTCTAAACCTCAATATTGTCAAAAACATATACTCAGTAACTCTTCGGTTTGCTTACGCTATTTCAAGCAAAATGAATGTTTGATCAAATATCGAGATGCTTTATATTGTGTTTCGGACATTTTTTGTCAAACCAATATTCAAGACTTATATGATTCAATGAAAAATATAGATTTTGAACTAGTTAAAGCAAATGAAAGAAGAATTCGTTGTTAGCAACTCTTTTATTTTCATTATTTGTAACTGTACTTTTACTTTTTTCCCACAGTATGATGTGAATGAAATTAAATTTCCATTGTAATAAGGAAGTAGAGTAGTATTTCATTTCATGTTACAAATATAGTTATTTGATTGTAAATAAGTTTTTAAAATTGCTGTAAATAAATTATATATTTTGCAAAAAGTCAATGTTTTTGTTTTATTAGAAAATTTTTTTTCCAACAGTGTATAATACGTTTCAGTGTAAAGTCAGTATAATAATATAGTAAAAATACACTTCTTAAAATTTAAATTCATAAAGAGTGATGCTTTTAACCGAGGCTCTATTAAAAGATTTAATAAGATAATTATTTTCGAAAAATGTATTCATTTTTGAGTTTTCAGAAAATGCTCTTCTATTTTTTTACTTTTTCTAACGGTGTTATGGCCTTGTAATGCAACATTAACATCTATTTTTGAATCATTTTCATATCTAATGATTTAAATAAAAATTATGATTGATCCAGAGGTCTAAAGAATTTGATAGTTTAACTAATCATCTTTTAAAGGCACTGAAACTAATTTTACTCTGATTGCAAATTTTATTCTGTGTGTTAAAGTTGAAAAAAATCCTTTAAAGTTTAAAATGGACTTCCATGAAGCAAGTAATTATTTACTTAGATTAATATACATTTTATTAATGGTAATCGTTTAGAGATTTGAGGATTCACAGTCATTTCTCCAATTTGCTTAAAACTAACCCAGTGTATATAATGCATTGCTTATAATATACCAGTTACTATGCCTAACATTGAGATTGGTGTACATGAAATTTTTAGCTGATATCTCTAAACGTATTCTTTGCCAAGTATTCCCTTCATAATATACCTTCAAAATTTGGCAATATTCTGTTGGGTGTATAATTACTGAAAATAATATAAATTGAATTTTTTTTAACATATTGTATTACTTACACATGTGTGCGTGTTTGTTATATAAATGAAAATAATTAATTTCGGAACTAGACTGAATAATTAGAGATGCATTTATTTGGTACAATATTTGAAGTTATTGGATGATGCTTCATTAAAATGAGAGCGGCGAATGATTAATTGAAAATATAATTAAACTTCTTGCTCTAAGTTATTACGGTATTGTAAGATGATTAAATGGTTTTGGGTAGTAAAAATCTTAAGTTATGTTGCCTCTTACAACCTTTGATAAATTTCAAGAATTTTTTTCATGGTATTTTACGTTAATGGATAACATACGCTAAAAAAAATAATTGAGTTTTCAAATGAAATATTTAAATTGATTTTTGAAATTTTACAACTTATTTTCAGTAAAATCTTAAAAATTAAGAAGCAAGTATCTAACAAAATTATCTGAATTGAAAAAATATAAATTGGAAAATGATACCAGTGAAACATAGTAATCTTTCGTTCACTCTCATAATGATCTTAATAATTAATATAACCGCCAATGAAAAATTTAAAAAATTATATTTGAAATAATGTAAATACAAAGACTAAGCTCTAGATTTATTCGAGTTAAAATGTTTTCAAATTATTTACAAATAACTCAACTATAATTTGGAAACAAATTTTGCATAATTTCTAATCAATAAACAAAAATAAAATAGCAATATTGATCTAAATTTAGTTCAGTTTGATAAGTTTCCATAAAAATATACATTAAATATTTAGATACAATATTTTATACCAATTTCGCTTAGCATATATGATAATAAATAAACTCTTGAGAATTTCAATTCTGAGGTTAAAAAAAGAAAATTCATTTCATCAAAGACTTATGTTGTGTTTAGTTTAAAATGCAACTTATTACTTAAATATTGTTGAATTTAAACTTATTAATTGATGTTTACCATTATAAAAAAATGCAACTAAAAGTACTGTAAATAAAAGCACATAAAGCTTTTTGAAGTAATAAAGTTTAAAGTAAAACATTTTCTTTAGAATTTTTATAGAAGAAAAGTAAGAAATCGTATGTATATAATTGATTAAATATGGATTTTTTAAAATATTGAATACTTACACTATATAAAATATTAAGCTAATGGTTCTTGATTTGTAACAGATATTATTTTTGAAATAAGACACATTTCACTGTCGATAAAAGTAACCCTAAAAATTACCAATATTTAAATTTATTAATTTTTAATTTTAATAAAATGCAATAAAAAGACACTAGTGAATAAAAACAATTATAATTTACAATATGGATAATATATCTACAAACTTTTCCTACGAATTGTTGGCTATATAAAGTGTTTAATGTTATTATAACTAAATTATTCATAATAATTTGAAAGATGCATCAATGAGCAATAAGTAACTTTCCAACAAAAAATCATCAGATTCCATATTTATTAATATTTAAGACTTTTAGCTTCCATAGAAAATTTATTCAATATCAGGCTAAATGGTTTATTGAGTAAAAAAAAGTTTAATAAGGATATTAATGTGTGTTTTGAACTGCGCTTTTTATATGGGAAAATAATTAACCAAAACTAGAATAAATTGGCATAAGTATATTGTTGAATTTCTATTACTACTTCATATTTTTACTATGAAAGACTAATTTCATCAATATTATATATGTATATATATATATATATATATATATATATATATATATATATATATATATATATATATATATATATATATATATATATATATATATAGCAAATAGGGAAATTGAATTGTTGAATTGTATCTTAAATAAATACATGCATTTATCAAAAATAATCTTGGCATGATTCTGAATGAAATAAGTTCAGATTTGCTCAGAACCTGCATTCGTTCAAAAAATTCTCTAACTTTATAGTCTTGAGAAAATGTTTATTATTATATTATTCTCATAAAAAACATTTTAGTTACGAATCTGTATTATAGAAGTATTAGGATAGCTGAAAGTTTTACGATGAGAAATAAAGCTTTTGTTCGTTAGATTAAAATATTTCTGACCTAGAATTAATATACCTTGAGCAATTTTAAAGTTTTGAAAAGATTTAGTTTACTTCCCATATTTAGGAAATTATTGAAGCATGTGACGTGTGATTTTGTCACGGTTCAAATAACTTAAATGATATCCCATCCTTAAATTTTCTCAGTGCACTTAATCATGCGATCCAATCACAATGGCCAGTTATTTTAATAAAAAACTTACTTAATTTGAAGAAATTGAAATTCAGTTAAGTTTCTAAACTTGTAATATTTTCTTACTTCCACATAGAATAGTTCCTGACAGTTCTTGATAAAGATTTAAGAAAACATGATTATATGCATTTTTCTGTTTGTGCGCTTCATGTAAATGAAATTATTGCTCAAATAAGAGATGAATAATTTGATTTATATACTTATTTATATTTTTATAGAAATTTATAAATAATATGCACATATATGCTTCATTTATGTAATTGTATATTTATTGATATAATTTATATATATAATTCTTTAAAAAAGATGACACAGTTCAAAGATTCGATTTCATATTAAAATAAGTATATCATAAATTGTTATTCTTTTTTCTATTTTTACTTTGCATTAAGTTTTTTTTTTCTCATGCTACGACATTTTACTTTAGTTTTAGTATGCTTGTTTAAATCAAATTTTATAACATGCATTAGCTGAAACAAGAATTGCTTTGAAATGTATTGCACTTATGTGATCAGCTTACTTAATTATTCTCCAATAGAAGAAAACATTTGCCAATAGCATATAAAATGAAGTTTCTTTTGTATTGTACTTTAAAAATATTGCATATATAATTTTTAATTTTTATTATTTTACTGTACATTTCATAAAATGTTGTATGTGTAATATGTATTCAAATTAAAGTAGTAAATTCTTTTTAACTTCCGCTTACAAATTTATTATTTTAGTTTCAGAATATATATATATATATATATATATATATATATATATATATATATATATATATATATATTATATATATATATATATATATATATATATATATATATATATATATATATATATATATATATATATATATATATATATATATATATATATATATATATATATATATATATATTTATATATATATATATATATATTTATATATATATATATATATATATATATATATATATATATATATATATATATATATATATATATATATATATATATATATATATATATATATATATATATATATTTATATATATATATATATTTATATATATATATATATATATATATATATATATATATATATATATATATATATATATATATATATATATATATATATATATATATATATATATATATATATATATATATATATATGTATATATGTATTATATACATAATTCTTTATTGGAAAAGTTGCACACATACATAACAGACACCATTTCAATGAAAAAAATGTTATACCCATAGTGGAAAAAGAAAATGCTGATAAAATTAAAGTTTGCAGGAATAATTTAAAGTTCATGATAATATTTTTCTTTCTTATAAAACGTAGTGTCTTTTTATAACATTTATAACATTTCAAACTTTAGGTTGCGACTTCAATAATAATAAAACCCTCAGGATTTTATTTTTGTAATTTTTTTTTTAACTCATACATGGGACGAAGTAAAAAAATATCTAATTGAAAACAATTTTAAAACAAAATTATTGTTTTAGTAAAATGCAATCTATATTTAGAAAAAATATTCTTAAATTATGAGACAATTTAAAACAATTTTCTTCTTTTGAAAACCTTATAATATCATTAGAAGATATGTTAACACAATACATGTCATTGCCAATGTTCAAATAGTGGTTTTAGCAGATCTGACAGAAAATTTTATGGCATTTAAAATAAATTGATTTTAACGTACGATGATACAGCAAGTTATAAATGAATTTATCAAATACTTTATACATATTAAATACATAATAGAAATTTATAATCGATCAATTCTGACTTATTATAAAAATAATATTTGCATAATTTTGTAAGGTTTGAAATCCAATATATAGAAGTTTATATAATACTTTTGTAATAATTTTCTTTATAATAGTCTAAGAGACCAACAATGAATACTGACGCATATATAAAGGAGTTAAAATTCAAATGAAATAAAAAAATGCTAAAATTTTCTTTCGAAGTACTGAATATAAAATTATGGTAATCATCACCTACCATCTCGGAGGAACTCAAAATTTATATTAAGATAACTTTTTTTTCAAACGATGTGAACAGAATTCTAAATCAGCATTTTAATAGGTATAAATATTTTTGTTGATAAATTAAACAGCCCTAACTCCCATACCATACCATATATATACCATACCATACCAAGATTTGGAACTTTTGGTTAATTATTATTTTTTCCTTTAAACATTTGATATTTATTTTATAAATAACATGTGAGATTCTATGAATTAAATAACTATAGCAAAAAACTTAATTTTTGACTACGGTGAAGATATGATATCATTTTGTTGATCCTTCCAACATCCTCCAAAAAATAAATAAATAAATAAATAAATAATAATAAAAACTATTCAGAAAGACTTTTTGCGTGTTTTGTATCTTTTTTGTAAAACAGTTATTTCGAAAAAAATTTAGCATTCATATAACTTCCCTTGATTCATACATAAGTATGTTTTGCATGTAACAAAATTTTTAACTAATGGAATTGATTGTGATAGGTTGCGTAATTTAAATCAGAATAAGTCAATTTTTACGTATACAATAAAATAATTTGAATCACAAGCGCATGTTTGCAATATTTTTGGTGTGAAATAAACAGAATTGCTGAAACAATATGTTTGTTCTCTCAGACTATCACATCAATGTTTGTTATTTTGCCTTCAATGAAGAATATTTTTGCATTAACATCTCACATTTTGTAAGCTGCTTTATAAAATAACTAATACAAGTAAACACACTTCAAATTTTCTAGTTAAACGTTTTATAGTTTAACAATATTTGAAAGTACTTAGTTCTATATTACCATTTTGAACGTTCTCACACTTTATTATTTTTCAATTTCCTCTATAGTCTCTTACGAATTTTTACATAATATTTTCTCTTGAAGTAAATAATCCACTCTTTAAATATTGTTTTTTAACATTTTATACTACAAAAATCATGTATTTAATCAATTTCAATCTCTATTTTGAGTAATAAAGAAATTCAAATTAAATTCCAGGACCTTTGATCGCTAATAAATTAAAAACAATTCGTGCATTTTCACAAAAGCATGAATCGAATATTACTTAAAACACAATTAAGTTTTCCAATGTTTTAAGGATATTACATATAATTTGTCACTCAATGAAGCTGTTTTGTGACATTTACACGGTTTTGCAGTTTCTTTGTATTGGTGAGGTATCAAGTTTTGCAACAGAATTTTTCCTTTTGTCCACTAACTGGCATTTAAAATAGTATTGCACTAAATATTTCAGCTTTTCGTAGGGTTAGGTGCAAGGACAACTGGGGATGATATGTCATGTTCTTGTTATTTTAAGTATTGTATTCCATAAAAAATATCTTAATCATATAAAATATTTCCTATTATTCATTCATTAGACAAAAACAAAAAAATGTGAAAATATTTTATACAATTTTTTTAAAATGTTACATCTGATTAATAGTGGTTTTAAATTCATTTCTTTCTCAGTTAAAAATAATAATATCTTAATTTTTAATAGCTGTTAAAAATGGTTAAATATGTCATTTGATAATTTAAATATCTTGTATATTTCTTTTTATCATTTTTAAAAGTACAATACATAGTACATGTGTATGAATCAACTCCACTGATACTACTCCATCGTTTGTGTTAGCAATTATTTTAAAAATCCTACAAAATAATACAGTATCTTTTTATAATGAAGGAGATATACATTACTTACTATTATTACTATACATTACTTACTATTATTACTATACATTACTTACTTATTTTTATGGTGTGATTAAATATATTTTTCAAAATATTAATCATGGTAATCTTTCGCTCAAAAGTTTACAGTTAATCTGTATGTAAATGCATGTCTGATGCTAACTTTCCATCCAATTTTAAATTGAAATTTAACAATTAATCTATTCCAATTTTTTAAATTTTTATTTGACATCAATATTTATGTGAGTACAATTTTTAAAACTAACGATCATAAAGAATTTCCAATAACTTTGAGGATCTGAAATTATTCAATGATTTATTTTGTTTTCTGTCATTTTTGTAAAACTGTAATTCATATAATTGAAATTTCTACTCATAAGCACATCAAATCTTTTATTAAGTTCTTCACAAATTAGTTAAAGGAAATATTTTAGATTGGTACTTATAATCATAAGAAAATAGCTTTCAGACATTACAAAGTTTTGAGAAAGTACTTTAGTTTTGGGAAGAGTGATTTCAAAACGGATTAATATCTCAACTGTTGAGAATTTGAGCTGATAATCCACCATTTTGTCATCACTGAATTCATGTTGGTCCACAACATTCGATTTTAGATTGAATCCATTACACTTATTACCATTAGCTGGATAGAAAATAAGCATTATTCTAATGGAGGACACTAAAACATTTATTCATCACTGTTGTCAACTTAGTTTATTTTTATGATATTAAAATTTATTCTATTTAAAATTGTGATATTTTGATATTACTAAATAATATAAAATCTATGATGGTATTGTTGTATATAATAAGTTGTGTAATTTTTATTCAAATAATACAGAATCAGCTGCCATGAAGTAAATTTTATGTTCTTGTATCCCCTGTAGCTTAAGCAATCACTTTTACATTTATTTAAATAGCTGAATAGAATTTTGTATATTTTTAAAATCAATTTCAAGGTATACATTTTCATTAACTAAAATTTAAAGTCGTGTAATTATTAAATTGTTTAAGATGTTGTTAGGTGGAATAAAAAGAGGCGTAATTATTTTTAAACTCAGGAAATATTATCTTTCAAGTGTAGGAAGGAAATGTAATATGTGATTTTGAAGAAGATTATGATGTGGATATTTAAGACTTTATTATAAATTTCTTTTTAACTTCAAACTTATTTTATATAAACTGATTCTAATCAGTATTCTGTGTGAAGAACAAGGTTATTATCAATATTATAAAGCTAATCCAAATTCATCCTGGTAGTTTACACGACGCAAAACGAATACTACAGATACAGTTTACTATGGCATTTATATTTTTCCATTTATAAGTGTATTATGAATTGAGATTATAAATATTTCAAGTAAAGTTTAAATCACGATACACTTTTCTCTGAAACAAAAACTTAAAGAAATTCGTATCAAAAGAAATCGTGTTTAAGTAGCTTGTTTACTTAAGAAAACATTTATTGACAAAATTGAAGAATGAGGCAAAAAACAGAAATCCAGGATGTATAAGTATTTTCTCTTATATTATTTATTTATTTATTTTTCCTTACTGAAATGCCACTTTGGGAAATACTTCTAAGAATATGTCATAATTAATATACATTTCATTTTGAAAAATATTTTTGGGAGGTTCTCACGAATACCAATACAAAACATTTTTATCATAACTTATATATATGAACTTATCTGTAATTTAATAATGATTATCATTTGAATATTTTCAGAATGAAATTGCTTATTTAATCTATTTTTAAAAACATAAATTTGAAGAAAGTTTTTTAAATATCATTCAAATTTAAAAAATGTGAAAAGGATATGTAAAAGTAAAATGTCATTTGTGTGTGTGGAGTATTATTCATGAATTATCAAGAAAAACAGGATATTTGAAACATATCATATATTTAAATTTGAATTTATGTTTAATAACTGCAAAAATTAGTTAATTTGAATGTCACATTTCTTTTAAATTTTTAAAAGAAAGAAATAATATACTTTCATAAAATTAAAGTAATAGTTTAATACATTTTTGGATGACTCTGAGAAATATTATCAAAAATCTACTTATAATAGTAATTTAAATTATAATGATGTGTTAAATATAAAGAGACTTTTAATTAATAACTTTGCATGAAATATTCTTTCATTGTTATTGTAAAACTATCTTACCATTTTGGCATTTCAATGGATCACAAAAACATGCCTTTAAATGTTAAGTAGATAAAGTGTTATTTTGATGTATGATAGAAATGAATCAAATAAGTAATTTGAAAGGAACATTTAGAAACACATACTAGAATTCATCCAGGGAAAGATTTATTACTTTAACATGTGAATCAATTGTTCAAAAAATACTTTATTTTCATACTTTTAAATAGAATTAAGTTTTTATAAAAATATGTTATTTTTTAATTTTTAAATATAAGAAGATAAAAATTTAAACGAGCAAATAAAATCATATTTAATATAAAACATTAACCAATGTATTATATTACTACCTTTATTCCTTTATGATGAGCTAAAATAACCTTTTTTCATTAGTTTTAAAAATTAAAGTAATATATATATATATATATACATATATATATATATATATATATATATATATATATATATATATATATATATATTTGTTCTGTATTGTATATAAATAAAAGAATATGCTTCTCTGCATAAGAGGACATAAGAGAATAATGCTTCTTAAAGAGAGCTCCTTCATTTTATAGAAATATATATATTTATAGATTTGATAGAAGTTCTGTGTCAGAAACATATTTTTTGAAAGATTAATGGAACTTAAAAAATATTGAATGAATATGCATTTCTTTCAAATAAGAAAGAATTAAGAACTAACTTTTCAGTTGTAAGCTATACTTTTCCATCCCGTTTTACATTATATATTCATTAAGTACTTCTCTCCGAAATATGCTTGACCTAAATTTTTTACTTTATTTTTCCATTCTAGTTTTTTTATGAGTTAGATTTGCCTTTAAAGCAAATCGAAAAGTAATTTTATTCAAATTTCCTTAACAAAAATTCGACAATTATATAAAACAATGTTGCACTAGTATTTTTATCAACAAAATGCTTACAGAATTTCAACAAAATGTCAAAAAATGTCAACAAAATGTCAACAAAATGTTTACAAAATATTTTTATCTAAATATGTGTATAAATGATGAGTTTTCTATAGATAAGAAAAGGTTTATACATAAAATAAGAATTTATAAAATCCTTAAAAGTTCTACTTTCTTTATCTATACTTAAATTTACTAAAATTATATGAAAACATTGAAAGAACACTATATTTTAATTGATATTTAAATAAAACACTATTTTTTAATGAAATGAGAGTTCAATAAGTTTTATTTCAGAATTTATTGCTACAGATTTTACCTAACATCAAAACAGTCTATTGTTTATTGATTAAAATTATTATAAATTGTCCAAACTTTAAATTAATCCGACTTTCCTAATGGTATCAATTGTTAATTGTTAAAAATATTTATGACTCTATTTAAATGCATTAGCAAGTACATTTAAACTCATTTTATCCCATTATCCTATTTACAGGACAGCTGAAAAATATCAAGTGGAAATCACTGTTTATTTGTTGTAAATATTTTGTTAGTGTGAACACATAGTGTTACACATTAGCGTGAACACACATTAGCTTCTGCTAGCATGTGTTATAGCTCTCGCTCCCTACTCTTTCCTCTGGGAATTTTGTCTACGCAATGAATTATTGGGTGTGGTTTGTATCATCTCTCTGCGGTTGCATAATCCTTTTTCAGTATACTCTTGACATTTCGCTGAAAATGTTTATGTGACAGTATTCTTTTGTTATAATCCTGGTGATAATTTGGAGTTATTTTATTCTTAATTAGGCTTTAGCTAGTTATTTTTCACCGTCCTCTAAATAGGACGGTGGGACGATACGCATGCAATTGACACATGCTTCTTCCCTTTCTAACTAAGACTAGAAAAAAATAATTCCCCTTCCAGTGTTTTACTCTTGCTGAGTTATGTCGGTACAAAGGTTTTTGAAGTTAGAGGAAGTATTGGATTTACTAAATAGTTTAGATTTGAATGAAAGTGACGTTGAAACTTTTGTGTAACCACCAGATGCTTGTGAACTAATTGACGAAGATGAAGGGGATAAGAATGAATTAAATACTGGTGATATTATTATAAACGATATTCCCGGATCTTTAGTGGTTAGAGCAGGAAATGTTTTCGAGCCTGAACCATCTCTAGTGTTTCGACAAAAACTGCAAAGAAAGGATTAGTGACTTCAGTTATCCTGTATAAGGAATAAGTCACTGCAATACACAAAATGGAACATACAGGATAAATAAACTGCAAGTGACTTTCTCAACAGATTGAAACTGCACAGAAAGACAAAATTCCATCAGAGCTATTCCAATAGTTTTCTTCTAGTGAAATTTATGATCTCGTTGTAAAAGAAACTGCGCGGTATGCACCACATGAAAACATTTAGCACAATTTCTTACCCACTGCAGATGAAATATTTGTTTTTGTAGGAATTTTCTTTTAATTGGTTATCAATCAAATACCTGTAAACGTGACTACTGATCAGATTCCGAAGACTTTGGCATAACCCAGGTGAAAAATGTCATTTCACGAAACCGCTTCTAAAAGCGGTAAGTCCAAATCTGTAAGTCAGCTCGCCCAAGATCGATCCTTCAAGGTAAAACCTTTGTTTTCCTTACTCAATAATAATTATATGAAATTTGGACATTTCTCTGCAAATTTAAGCATGATGAAATGATCATCATGTAATACGGCACGAATGGTCCGAAACAATTTATCCGAGGTAAGCCAATTCGTTTTGGATATAAACTTAAGGCTCTTTGTGGAAGCGAGGGATCTTGTTACAATTTTTCTCGCCATTGCAGGAAAGAAGATGATGAAAGAAATGGTACTCCCCTCTAGGCTAGGAACTCGGATTCCGATGAAAGTAACAGATAACATCATGAATCATCCAAGATACACTTTATATTTTGATAAATTTTTTTACCAGCATTGATATTTTTAAAAGTTTTTGCGAACAGAGCTTTCGAACTAGAGGAACCATATGAGAAAATCGGATAAACCATGAGTGTCCTCTAAAAGAAATTAAGCCTATGCCGAAGAAAGAAATATGCACGTCTGATTTTGCATATGATGAGAACTCGGAGAATTTCCTGTGAGTATGGAATGATAATAGTACTGTTACTGTCGCTACAAATTTCATCAATTTAGAACCATTCTTTGATGTGAAGAGGCGTATAAGATGACACAAAGATAAAGTTAACGGCTATGGTAAACTCAAGGATAATTCACAAAAATCTCAACAAAAATGAATCCCTATGCTTTAAGGAGTTCCGAAGAGTTGTAACAACAGTTTATCTAAAAACATCTGAAATAAGAACAAGAGTTGGACCTAGGATCTTGACTGCGCCTTCTTGTGAAAAAAGGAAACGTCCGAAAAGACCATTTTTACCAAAGCGAGAAAAATATCATCGTTTTCAAACAGAGGGCTTCAAAAAAATAATTCGAAACATACTGTTGGAAATGTGACAAAACACTTTGTCAGAATTGCCTTGGACTATTCCACCAAGATAAAAGGGAAATTCAACTGAAAATTGAACTATTTTGTTAATAAATTATTAATATTCCAATAAATAAAATTTTGTACTCGAAAATCACTTTTCATCTTTGAAGAAAACAGGAAAAACATGTAAATACAAATTTTATCTCTTTTATCCCACTGTCCTATTTAGAGGACGGGTCAGATTTTTTACATGAAATACATATTTTTTTCAAATTTTGTTATATGTAGCTTCTTTAGGTTGAATTAACTTTAGAAAACATAATTTTGATTTTTCTCAAATCTGTACAAAATAAATGAATTGGGGTACAATCGTTTAATTATCCTAGTAGACATAGATTTTGTATTATTTGAGTAGTTGCCCCTTATTTGATTAAATATATTAAATCATGCATTATTGCATAACGTTTTGAGGCAATTAATAGTTTAGAATAAAACTAATTATGAATAAGGTTGAAACATTTTCATCAATTTTTTTTCTTAAAAATATCAAACAAGGCTTTTTATATGATTTACTTATATAGGATTTAAATTTATGATTTATTTAACAATATTTATATTCCAGAATTTGTAAATTACATAAATATAATCATTAACTCAGGAGGAATATCAACACGTAAAATAAGTTAATGGAAACGAATAAAAATTAACATTATTTCATAGTTTCATCCTTCACTTGCATTCTTAAATACTGACATTGAAAATATATTTTTAATTTAGTTAAACTTTTAATCAAGTTTTGATTTTAGATTGTAATGCACATTTCATTAAAAATTATTTTCAGAGGCAGATGCTGTGAGCGGAATAATACCAAACAAAAGACATAATTATGATTAAACATAAAAATGAAATATTATTCTTTAAGAACAATATTTCATTTTATCTTTTAAAGTAATGTATACCTTTCTTCTATTCCTTGCACTTATTTTCATTATCCAATCAAAAATCTTAAATACAAATTGACGAAGTATGATTTTTTGAAGGGTCTATTTATTAATGGCAACAATAATAATCTTTCACTAGTAATTAATGCATAATTATTTGGATAGTTTATAATTTTCAATGCCTATTTTACAAATCATTCATTTCATATTTTTTGAAACTCAATCAATTTGTTTTAAAAAATATAACTGCATGCTTAATAATTTTAAGAAGATTGAAATTTCTGTAGAATATTTAAAATCGTTAGAAAAAATTCTCTGCTTTTCATCTCATGATATTAACCCTATAAGAAAGGAGGTTATTGGGTTTTATGAGCGAGCATATTGTAGATGTATTAGAACATTAATATACAATATTCTGAAAAGTATCTAATACTTGAAAAATGATGCAAATTAAAATATTTATATACATAATACATGTTGAATATATTTTTTCAATTCAAAAAATTCTCTTGTTTTTCATAACATTATGATATTTTGTTCGAAAATATATTCAAACCAGCAAAGTTTTCCCCCTGAAGAAAATATTTATCTAAGAAAGAATTGGTAGCTGATGAAGCAAACCTTTGCAATAAGAGAATTCTCTCTATAATCACATTTCAAAATTTTATCTTTCTTAGAATTTTGCAATCGTTCTGCCAACATTATTTTTGTGAATAATGTTAAAAGCAAAAGTATTCTAAATTTTTGTGAGAATTTTTAAAACTCCTAAAATTTATAGAAATGGGCATTGAAAAGTATAAAAAATATATGTAAATGAAGATTTTGCATTGCAAGATTTATAACTAATAATAGTACAAGCGAGTAAGTCACCTTCTTGGGCAATGATTACTAATTTAATCTAAAATGATTAAATTTTAAATTCTAAATTTCTACAAGATATGTTAAGTATATTATTAATTCTGAAATCCTGATTTATTCAGACACTCTGAAACTAAATTTAGCTTTAAGAGTTTAGAAATATAGATCGAGATTTTTTGATTTACGATTGCCATTACTCAAATAATTTATAATATTATTAATATTTTGACTAACTAGCAATTACAATTTCATATACGTTTAGAAAAAAACGCTAAATGTAATTTTAATATATGAATTATGTGTATTATAAGTTATACTCATGTGAACATAGTAATTGTTTTTATTTGCACTCAATCAATTTTACAGATAATTAGTAGCTGCCATTAGCTATTTTCACTAAAATTGTTTTTTGTTTCAAAGGTTTTACTGCAATTAATATTTATAATTTAAAAATTTAGCAAATAATAATTTACAGGGTATCAATGATCGCCATAAAATATAAGTAATGGTGATATTTTTTCATTAATTTCTGATGTTGAAAAGTTAGTTTTCCATAATGAAACTTTTGCAGCTGTTTTATGAATAATTGCTTTGGTTTTCACATGATTACACTCAACATTGCAAACATATATCACAGTTATATCAGTGTTGCGCCTTATTTTCTTTTGAAATTTTTAATCTTTTTTTATTTTCTGTGGGCATTTGGAGAAAACTAGGTGACAAAAATTTCCAAAAAATATCAGGAAATCTCAAAAATATTTAGAAACAAATATCTCTTAAGACGTTAATACACATCTGTTGAGCAGAAAACCCTAAAAAGTATGAGTAATATTCCTGAGTAAAATATTTTGTCTTATAAAACACGAACAATCATATATTTAATATTAGTAATTAATTATTTATTAGTGAACTAGCTCTTTTAATACCATAATTCTTATTTAAAAGTTGCTTAAGAAACTTAAATGGTTAATTACTATTCTTACGAAGATTCATAAATATAATTGAAAATAGGAATTAGGAAGCTCAAATAGGGCGTTATTTCCCACACGCTCGCACCTGATTCTAACTCAGAACACAAATATGAACTCAAAACTATCCTTTTCTATAAGTAAAAGTAGTGTTAACTGACTACTTACTAACTCTAGTGAAAAGGAGAAAACAAGATTCGTGTCCGGGCACTTTCAATTCTTAAAGTATTTTGCAGATATTTTTCTTTCGATACAATGTAATCATGCAGGAACATCAATAAGAGGTTTTAGTTTCTATGTATCTTTTATCGGTAATGATTTATCATAACTCTTTACTGTTAAAAGATACATAATTGGAAATAAAATAACACTTATATACCCAAATCGAAAACTGAGATTGTTTCTAAAGTAATTTTTTGTTTAATTTTGAATATGTTTGAATAGTTTATGATTTTTGAGTTATCTCTTGTAAATATATGAGAATTTGAAAAAAAAAAAATAGAAATTTGTCTTAGTTATCATACTTTGTATCTGGAAGTGAACAGTGTTTAAAAGAGAAATAGTTAATGTTTTTATTTATTTACTAGAACTCAGCAAGTAAATAACATCTCCTGTCATATGGTAATAATCATGGTGTAAGGGAGAGTTAGATAAACACTATTAGCATTCGATCAAAATGGATGCTGGTAGAAATTACTCGGTATTTATTTGCAATCCTTCTGTTCCCTTTTATCTTGCCCAATATTAAACCTTAACCAATAAATTATATTTGTTTTGTTAACAAGACTAAATACTTCATATGTATCAAATTTACTCGCACATTGAAAAAAAAAAACATATTGTTAAATAAAATGAAAACATAATATTTTATAAGTGGTTGCAAATTAGTGTACAACTTGGTAGTCATAAGCCATTATTATTGCTTAAATAATTTAATATTTTGTAAAACCAATATTAATTTATGTTGCTTATTAAAAAACAAGTTAAAACTGTATATCTATATAATATATTTTCTGTATATATGTACATTGTTTTTCTTAAAAAAGAACGCTTGCTTTACGACAGTTGATTTTTTTTTTAATTTTAAACTTACAATTGTTTAACTGAAAATGAAAGTATCCTGTCACATTACATACAGTAGAATTCCAATTATCTGAATCAACTGATAGTTGACAACATTTGGATAGTAGAATTTTTTAAAAGGGTCCACTTCAATGATTGTGCGTTAAAAATGGGGGTAATACTTTCCCATATTAAGTTACTACAAGTAATATACATTAGTGCATTTTGTATTGTAAATAAAAGTGATTGTTTTCTGAATATTTGGGCCAAAATGAGCTGTTTTACTACCTTCATTCGTTGTTGAACAGTCAAGTCACATATTGGCCTGGCAATAGAAAGTTGCATTGGAACACACTCGTGCTGATGCTTTATCCTCTTCAAAATAATTCCAAAGCCAACAAAACTTCACTGCCTCTTCAATACTATGTCATTTTCCTCCATGACACTTTCTTCTCTTATGTTTCAATAACTTTATCATCATTTGCAATTTGTAATCCGGGTTCTGAGGAATCACACATCATCCACTTTCTTACATCTTCATCGTTATCCCTTGAATATTAAGGAAATTTTAAAAGAACATTTCTGAATTTTTCAAGTGAACATATCTCAATAAAATCATATTCCTTCTCTTCCTTTTCCTTTCCTTTAGCATTTTCTTTTTCTTCTTGAGCCGCTTTGCCTTTAAACTTGCTTCAAGCATCCTTTGATGTATTTTCTTTAAGAAAACCCGGTGATTCAGCCCCCATACAAGTGCAAAATTACAAATCATTTTTTCTGTGGTTAATCAACTTCATTTATCTTCATGCCTTATCAAATGTTTCCTTAAAGTTTGCCTTCTTCAATGGCATTTCATTGTTTTAATAACAGACTGGATCATTGTTTGAAAATGCTTGCGACTATAAGGTGTAAATTATCTCAAAAATGTTAGCTGACTTTGTTCCCAATAGCCACTGTAAAAAATCTCGTGACTCTGCGAATCCCACTCAGTTTCAATTCATTTTTCTAAAATTCTGATAGCGATTCAGTGATTAGAATAGTTGGTGCTCGTATCATTTAAGTTCGATAATAACAAACATTTCTTCAAATTTCACAAATATAATTTTTTATTTATTAAAGATGAGTGAAAAATATATATTTATGTTTAAAATACATCCTAAGATATATATGTTGCAATAAAATTAGTTCCAGAGAATAAACAAATTTTTGTGTCAAAAGTTTAAAAATGTTGCATTATTCAAAAACTTACAATAAAATTTTAGCTATGGATAAAGTAAGGTATAATTAATTGAAATTTACAAGTACAGTTTATGCAATTTTAATTGCAATATTATTATATGAAATAAAAAAAACATTGTATATGAATGTCTTGAAAAGAAGTATCATAAAATATTATCATAACCAAACTGAAATCAATTTTTTAATCAAGAATAAAAGGCTTAGCTATTTTAAATAAAAACAATCGTATTTTCATTTAAAATGTTCTTTATTTTAATAAAAACAGTCCGACTAAATTAATTATAACACTGTGTATTTTCAACATTGACATCAAAAAGTCAATCATAGAAGGCTCGTGTCATATGAGTGCAGTTGAATATATTAAAAAGCGTGTTTATTTCGGGTAACATTGCAATTACTGGCTTAATGCAGAATCTGAGGGACTTATTTGAAGTCCAAAAGCGTGTGCACCATGGGCCATAAATAACAGATGTAAAAGAAGCTGACTCAGGTGCATTCAGGTAAATACAAGTACTACCATTGAGTAACTTACCACTCAGATGAATCAAGGAGCTATTAACAGTGTCTCCAAAACTATATTTCAGTGAACATTGCTACGTTTGGGCCACCAAAGCAGACATATGGTTCTCACATCTTGCTGACTGTTGTTCATTAGCAACGAATACTTCAATTTAAAACCGGATTTCTACTGAGTGCCAAAAGATAGCGTTTTTAAATGAGTCATATTTTATAATCCATCAGGCAGATGGACGTTAGCGTATGCGATGTGAAACCTTTGAAAGTAAGCACCATTGTCAAATGGTCCAGGGGGAGTCTGGATCATTATGGTCTATGGGATATTTTCCTGGCATTCTCTGGTTTCATTCAACATTTTGGAAGATACGATAGACCAATTTACTTATGTATCTCTTCTACGTGTTATTTCTATTCCTATATGGATTTGTTTTCATTCATAATGATGCCATACATCAGCAGGGCAAAGTGAGGTGCCATACAGCTAGCTGTCCATATGAGTGGCTAAAAGTACAGCATATTGAGTTTAATGATCTCCTTTAGTCAGGAAACTCACTTGACGTCATTCCAGCCTATAATTTGTGGAACCATATTGATTAGGTTGTTCTAAGCAGAGACCCTCCCCCGTTTAATCTAAAGCAGCTGGTCAGGGGAATGGAGTTGGGTTAAGCATTTCGCTGAACACCTTTCCTTTAGACATTTTATTGAATCTCTTCCTGTACACCTCGCAGCATTTTTGAGAAAGGTGGTTAGTCTGGCTTTTGACAGATTGCCACATTAATGTGATTGGGCTGTGTAACTTTTAACTTCTTTGTAAATTATATTTGTATGTTTTTAAAATGCATTTAATGAAAACTATATTTAAGCTCAATTAATATTTAATGACATGAACATACGTAATTATTATTTCGAATTTATTTGATACAAATAGTTGAATTTTCACTGCGATAGCACTTTATTCAATATGTTAAAATCTAAAAACATAATATTTTATCAATATTTTGTTCATCTTTTAACTACTAGAAAATGAAATAAAATCAAATAAATAAAAAAATGCTTCTAGATCACTTCCTTTTTTACATAAATAAATTGTTCACTTTTAGACTTCCTTACCTATAAGAGGAAATAAAAGCATATATTTATAATATAAAATAAGCTTTTATATTTAAAAAAAAAAACATTTACTTACAAAATCTAAATTCCACTTATCTTTTCAAAGAAGTCTTTTGAAAGCTTTTGTAGACAATTTTCCTTCTTGAAATGGGTCTCTTTTTAAAATCCAAAGAACGAGTAATACTTGTTCTTTGCCTTTTAAAGAAGACTTACAATGAAGTGCTTTCTTTCAAATATTCCCATTTGAGATAAAGAAGTATTTAGTGAATATCTGAACAATGTTTGTATTTGCCATTCTTTAAATACACTATATATAATATAAAACTTAATAATGTTCTCTTTAATTTAAGTGAACAGCATTTGGAAACACATTCTTTTAGTTCAAAATATTGGTTTCTGATTTGTGTAGAAAATTTTTTGCAAATCCCATTCATTGCGAATAAGTTTAGTTGAAATTTCTGCAAGTATATTTTGTAATATGTGATTTATGCAATAAAATATTTTTTTTATAATTTAAAATGAATATGATTGCATCTATGATAAGTGTCTATCAATATATAATGCATATAAAATATTTTTTTCTTGATATGGCATACATAGTTAGAGATTGACTATAGTAATTAAAATGTTCTATTTTTCAATTTTTTTCCAATAGGATAAATTATATTTTTCTTTCACTGAAGCTTCATTACATAAAAATTTGTTTATAATAAAATATAAGTTTTTCTATAGCTAAATTTTCTGTTGTTTCATTTTTACTAAATTATATGAAATATTCAAATGTTTATTAATTTCATATATTGAATTCCATTATAATTATAACCCAAAATTACATTCATACAGTACAAAAAGAAAATATTTTAAATTATATAAGTGTATACATTGGTTAACTTTTGATTATTCCCAAATTATATATACGTGGCAAATGTTTTATAAATTATAGTTTTCTTTCACAATATAAGAATATGAAATGTTTCATTTACTTGAATAATGGATTGCTAACAAAACATCAAATTTCACTAATAATTAGTGAACAAATATACACAAATGTATGCTTATACGTTTTGTCAATTGTTTTTCAGGAAATGATTTGAATACAAATGAATTCAAATTAAATTCTCTAGAACTTAGCTTTATATTTGTTAGTTTGCAAAAACATCTAATATAAATTTTGCATTTTCATGTTTAGAAACTTTGTTAGTCTGGTATCATGTGAAACATTTCTTGACAACTTGTAGATGAATATATAGTTCAGATTGAAGTACTTCGAAAATAAAAAAAAGCAATATTCTATTTTAATATTTGGGTAAGTGATTGCCTTAGAAATGTAGTTATAATGTATTTCTGTTAATAGCACTACAAAACACAAGGTGTAAAATTTATAGATAATTTTGGTGCCTTTTAACTGTATACTTTTGAAAGCAAAAAAGTATTTACTTCTGATTGCAATCAAAAAACCATTTTTTATTTAAGATATTAAAATTGTAGCTGCAAATAACTACTTAAAATTTCAGAGGGAGAGGATTTGCTTACTTACATTTATTTAAATCTATTAAAAATATTAATAATAAATAAAAATTAAAAATATTAATAATAATAAATAATCTATAATAAATAATAAAAATCTATTTAAATCTATTAAAAATAAAATGTAATAATACTATAACTTACGAAATAAATTTCAAAAAAAAAAAAAAAAAAAAAAAAAAAAAAAATAAGTACAGTACCTAATGTTTTTAACTCTCTCTGATGTTGATTACACATGAACTTGATAAGTGTCTTTCCATATGATTAAATAAAAATAAATCAAGTTAAAAGTCAAATTTATGTCTTTAATAATATCATATTATTTATTAATAATATCAAATCATCATTAATAATATCTAATTAATTAAACTTTTATATAGTTATACAATTTAAATTATGTTCCTATATCTTAAAGAGTAAAGTAAAAATTTCAGATAAATATATTTATAGTTGTGTAAATCTCGATTTCAATTAATTTATTAATTAAACACAAAACTTTAATTATATATATTAAACTCTTTTACTAAAAGTTAAATATTTTTACTCAAATTATTACACTGAGAATGAAAACAATGCTGAAGATGCAACTAATTAGGCACAATTTTAAAAATAAAATAAAATGTACACATTTTCTTCTCCATGTAATTTTTAAGCACACTTTTCTGAAAAGTGATAACACATTTTATGCTCCAAAATAAATCAAGAACTTTCTGTCTTTGAAAGAGCGAAGTTGACCTCAACATAATAAGTTTACTTGATTGATGAAACTCATTTTGTCTATTTATGTTATGAACATTTTTCTTATTTTAATATTAAAATATTTTAATTTTATTAAAAATTTCTTTTAAATTTGTTTAATCATGTTCTATATTTGATATGTAAGAATATTATTGACTTTAATATACGTTTTAAACTAAAATAATAGCAATTGAATTTTTAAATCATATTTACGTTAGTTATATTTATACACATTTCATTCTTCCTCGAAATGCGTTATACATCAACAATTAAAATTTGTGTATGTTACTGTCCAGAAATTACGCTAATTTGATCTTCAAGAATATCTAAATGCTTTCAATGATTTTAAGTAAATTTTAAATGTTATGAACTACTACTACTAATAAAATGTTTTATGTCACAATCATTATATTATATTAAATGTATTTTATGCGATAAGATAAATATAATAAAAAATGATTACTCTTGTGAGAATTTTAAGCACACGATTTGATATATATATATATATATATATATATATATATATATATATATATATATCACACGATCTAAATCAAGAACTTTGATACTTCTGCATTATTTATTGAACATGTTATCCATCATTAATGTAACACTTTTTCAGCAATTTATTCTTATAAGAAGGGTAAAATGAAAAGCTTTTTGGAATAATTCTTTTGTGATTTATTTGTGAAACAAATAAGTATGTTGTAACAAATACACAAGAAAGATATTTCACCTATAAATATAATCTGATTTAAACTTTAAATTGAGAACTATACCAAAGGTGACGTCATTGGAATACACAGTAGTAAATTTAATAAATTCTAGTGAGTAACATACATTGCTTGAAAACAAATCCTCATTTCATTAAAATTGAATCCCAAGGAAAATAAATAAAATAATGAAATATTTTACAATTTTTACAGTCATAAATATTGTTTTAATTTTATTACAGATTACAATTCTTTGAAAATACCAATCTAAAGCATGACGTAATAACATAACGCAATTTGTATTCACCTTCTCGCAAGATACAATTATTTGAAAACCTCTCCTGTTTTTTATATTATTTTATTATGTGTTGCTAGACTTTTTAATGAATGAAATTTCTTAGAGCATGTATAAGGAATATTCTGTTCAGTACTCTTCATGGCTAAGAAGAATCGGTACATAGCTGAAAATTTACTGATACATTCATGCTCTTAGTAAAATATAGAAAAGAAACTTTTATTTAATTGAAATTTGAAGAAAAGAGTAGAGTTATATAATTTAGTGATAAGAGCAAAACAAAATTTAAAAAAGTGAAAATTCATTGTGATGTTTCTTTTATACCTTAGTGTTCTGTACAGATCCTCACTTGATGTTTTGTCATCAGCGGTTTTATCTTCTCTCATTTCCCAGAATCTTTTGTAGAAAATATCAAATGTTCATAAGTGGAAAATTTAAGCAACAAGAAACAAATGCTTTTACCATGAATCTCATGGATACTAGAAAAATATTAAACAGTAGAATTTGGAAGAAGAATAAAAAAGGTAAAATTTTATTGAGTCACACTTACGGTAACACTTAAAAATATGTGCACAAATTACACAATTATTTATATGTGCTTTGAAAACAACATATGTATATAGTTACAAAGTATCATTTTAATTTCTCAACTTTATCATAAAATATTACACACAAACACTCTTAATTAATATATCTTATATAAGTTGAATCACCAATCACTTGAAAACTATATTGTAAACAAAATACTTCTTTGTTGATAGCAAAAAAGTCCTTAAATCTGTGTATTTGTAAATACTCACACACACAATTATACGAGGGTCACTCTGAAATTTTTGAGATAAAACTAGGTTTTTAAGATATACTTACAAAATTTTAGGTGAGTTCAAAGTAGTCTCTCCAGCATCAATTCACGTTTGTAGATGAATTTTAAACAGATTAAATGACTCAAGCCATTCATTTCTTGGAATGGATGGAAAAAATGCATTTATCAATCTCTTCTGAATGAAAACGACGTTCACGTAAGTCCTTTTTTAAAGAATAACCAAAAGTCGCGCATAGCTAGATCAGGTGAATATAGCGGATGTGCGATTACTTTAAATTGTAAAATTTCTGGAAGACATTTATTGGTATACCAGTTTGTTGTTACTGTCTTCTGACCTTCCAACTTGATTGCTTTAACCTATCACGTACTTCTGAAGAAAATGGCATACAGTGTCGGAGTGGGATCATCTTCAAAGACGCATACTTTCTTTCTTGACGTTTTGGAATGTCAAAAAACGGTATGCACGTTTCATCATCGTTTATAATTTTAGAAATAATGCGGTGGCTACCATCATTCAGCAATTTAAAAGTTTTTTTTTTATTGATTCTGACCCGCTCCTCTTTTTGGTGCTCAGTTATATTATGGAGAACCCAACGGTAAACTACTTTTTTTATATGTAATTCTTCATGAATGATTTTGTGTATGGCTGCGGATCCAATGTTAAGCTCCTTCTGTATCATATGATAGGTACAGCGATTATCTTCCATTGACATTTTTCATATGGCAGACACATTATCCGGGATTACTGCCAACGGCGTCCTTCCTGTGTGTTGTTAATCCTGAAGAAAATTATGACCTCGTAAACTATCTGAATACAGTAGCACGAGCTGGAGATTTATCACCAAATGTTAATTGCAACCGTTGAACGCATTCTTCTTGTTTATAATCCTGCTTTAAAATCGTAGAAAATCATAGCACTAATATGTTCTCGTGTCAACTCCAATTTCTCTTCTGTTTAAAATTTATTCTACGCTAAACAAGTTGAAGTAAGCCAGTAAAAAATTGTCTTTTGAGTTAAAATACTTTATATTTTAAAAGTAAAGCATTATTTTTATTTTTTAAATACTTGTCTGCGCGTATCTCAAAAATTTAAAAGTAACCCCTGTATATATGTGCATATATATTTATATATATATATATACATATACATATACATATATATATATATATATATATATATATATATATATATATATATATATATATATATATATATATATATATATATATATATATATATATATATATATATATGTATATATATATATATATATATATATATATATATATATATATATATATATATATATATATATATATATATATATATATACACTTATGGTATTATTTTAAAATTTGTGATGTAAATTACCTAATGGCTTATTACACTACTATGGCAATAAGAGACATGCGCTCAGTACCATACAATATTCTATAAATTCTGGGAATTCAAAAGGTCATAAAATACAACCGGAATATTATTGCACAGAAGAAATTCTATATATTTTTTACCTTAAATTTTTGGTAATATGAACTTGTGTATTCATTAAAAATTCCTGCTACTATAAGAATTATTTCAGGAATTTACATCTAGATAGGCTTATATTAAAATACATAAACCAATTATGAATGTTTGTAAACACCGAATTTATTTCCCTGATGATTCATTTTAAGATGCAATTTCCATTATTTACTTTGAATTTCATAGTTGGCATTTTATGCTCACTATGACAATTTAGAATGTTGTGATAGTTAAGAAAATTGTATAAATGTCTAGAAGTAATCCAAAGGAATATTATATAATATACTTATTAAAACTAAACCAAGTTATTTAATTGTATGGAGATTTTGCATCATGATAGAATAATTGGAATAATTTTAATTGCATCACGTTTAGTTCTAAATGGATATTTCCATAAATTATATAAATATTTATATTAATATATCACATTTATAAGTTGTTTTAAATTTATTATTTTTTCTTTAAGATGTAAAAAAGTATATTGATTAAAAAGTATTGAATTTTATGATTTAAGCACTATCTCCCTCTGTATATATTTAAATAATTATTTATATTTATACATAAATTTATTTAATTTTTTTACATAAATCATAATATGGTAATTATTTTTATATTATTTAAATCTTTTAAATTAAAGAAAAATAAGAGTTGTACAAAATTTGTTCCAGGTAATGTGATGTAATAACAATGGAATTTAATTGAATATGGTAAAAAGTATACACACACACATATATGTATATATATATATATATATATATATATATATATATATATATATATATATATAGTCTATATTACTTTATTAAATTATAGACATATGCTATATTTGAACATAGCTTCACCAAGAAGTTATATAGTAGATAATATTCCATGATAATAGGCAAAGTTAGATGAAAATGATTTCTTTGAATTTAATGAAAATAAAATTAATGAAAATAAAATTTTTTCTAACATTTTAGTAACCTCAATACGAAAATGCATTCAGATGTCAAATCACGCCATTATAAAGTGGCATCTAATAAAAGTGTTATCATGCTTTAGAATAATATCTTTCGTTCAGATACTACGTTTTTCTATTGTTTACTTTTATTTTAAAGGTGCATCTCTTTTAAGACCAAAAAGAAATAAAAGTGCATAAGTAATAATGGACGTAAATAATCAACTATTAATGAAATATCCATTTTTATCTTCTGATATATTTGTATCAGAATTTCATGAATTTTCTTGTAATCTGATAAACTATATTCTAAAATACTTGTATAATTCATATTTTAATCATGATTAATTTGTTAACTTAACTTTAAATTTTATTCAATATTTGAAGTACATATTTTTACATCAATATCGTTTATATGCCAAGAGTTTCAGAAAACTAATTGTACTCATAACGTTTCTGTAAATTTTAAAATAAGAATTCTATTTTAAATATATATACTATCATTTTTTAAAAGCATGCATTTATATTTTAAAAAAAATAATAGGGGAAAAAGACCTTATTCTGTACCTATTTGTTAACAGGTTAGTGTCTTTCCATCATTCACATTTATTAAGATATATTAAAATAAATAAATAAATAAAAATCCTACATTCTCTCTCTTATAGTACTACCTTAAAATTAAAAATACAGTGTTTTTTTCTACATGATATCTGTTATAAATATTCTAAAACTATATGATTCAATAATACGTAATTTAAAAGTTTAAGAATATAACACTTGTTTATAATATTGATACATACACATGGTAACAAGTAGAAATCTTATAACTTAAGTGGTTATCTTTAATGTTATGGACCATTTTCCTAGAATTAGGATGACAAAAATTTGAAAATATATATTCTATATGATTACAATGCTTAGCATTGAAATTGTTCGCTGTTTATGAGTGAATGAATTTCTTATGTGAAGTTTAAATCCGATGAGCTTGATGTTTTTACATCTGCGGCAAGGTGTCTCCTGTGTGTGAAAAACATCTAATTAAATTTGGAGTCGTCTGGAAAGTGAATAGTGTTAATGAAAAAATATAAGGAACAAATATACATACAAATATTTTACTTTTAAAAAGAATCTACCTTAATCACAAAAAAGTTTTGATATTTTCTTAAACCCATCTATACACACAAAAATAATGTTATTATTCGTTACACTTGTTCCTATTTTAAAAAAAAAATGTTTATTTTTTCTTTTATATACATGACTACAATTTAAAACGCCCACAGGAATTTAGTTTATCTCACTGCACAAACAATAAAAGCTGTTATAGTTAATGAAATCTATAATCAAACATTCTACTTATTACAAAGTGGTTAAAATGCCTTGAAAGTATTTAAAATTTATAAAAATATAATACAGTGAATGCTTTATAAGCAAATGTGAGGTTATAAACAAGATGCAAATCTACTTCGTTTTATATGAATGAGGTCCAAAATCACCCTTTTATAATATTCGTATGATATCCTAAGCACTCACAGACGGCTTAGTAAATGTGTGCTCTTTTGGTCCTCCTCCTGTTCATTTAAGGAATTTTTTCATTAAAATGATGCATTGAAGCGAGCACCTTGAGATAAAGAAAATCTTTTATATCCCTCTCTTTATTAAAGACTTATTTTTACATGAATTTGGATTCTAGAGTAGACGCAGATAAAAGCCTAACTATATTCTTCAATCATTCCCCTAAATCAAAATCTATGTGCTGAAAAAAATGAGTCAGTTACTTACACTGTTTTGTGTAACAAAATATTTAATTCTTTTCCAATGATTTAATTTTACTATTAATTTCACAGTTGTTTATTAAAATATTAATAATAATATAACTATGCTGTGATTAAATTAACAAAGTTCGTATGATGATCTGAGTTAATATTATAAATAAACGAAGATATTTTAAAAAATTCAAAAGGGTTTCAAAAGACTGAACAAACGTTTTAAAATATATATTCAAAAATAACGAAACATTTCTCTTCCAGTAAGATTATATTTTATTTTTCATATTAATTAATTTTTTTTCTCTGAATTTGTGTGTTCCACAAACATTATCGTAAACTTTAACTTTTATCATGTAATTACCAATAAAAGCAGTATTTTTTCAGGACGTTAAGTGATAAATATCTTACAATTGGCAAAATTTGCTCTAATACTATTTTCGCTACGATGCATGCAATTATATATTGTGTTAAGAAAAAACTGAAAATAACATTTGTAATTCCTTTTATTAATAATTAGGAATTAGTACTTGATATAAATGTTGTTTACTTTTCAAGAATATTCTGGAATTTGTTTTAATGATTATATTTATGTAGTTTACCTCACTTGTAATATTAAAGAAAGATGTTAAAAAATATAAAAAATAGGAAAATTTCTTAATTATTCCATTTCTCTTTTTTCAATAAAATTTGATTTCATTGTAAATCTCAATTTTTTAATCTTACCTTTTAATCATATATGTATCTCAAGAATAAAGATTTTTCACAGCTGTAATTTTATTATCCGTGTCTTTTATTATCTTACAGAACACACTTTTACTCATTCTTTTGAAATTTTCAATGCATTTTTTGAAAAAATAAGAATTAATAAAAACACATTTACGCAATTTGAAGAACTAATTATCTTTCATTCACTGAACGCTATGTGTTACAAGAAACTCTGGGCTCAAAAGTAAAATAGATTTCTTGAAAAACAATATTCTTTAAACAAAAAAATGAGTATTCATTAGGAAAAACTTAGTTCGGAAAACTTTTATCCTTATAATCACAGTCCAATATTTCCTTATATGAAAATTCTCGTATCCTTCGGCAACTCTCCAAAAACTAGTTTACCACATCAACAATGAAAGCCAATAAACTTCACATTTTTCTGGAAAATAAAATGCGTTCGTTAACCACCTGAGCTTAAAGGTGTTCTTCGTTTTTCTATGAATAGATTCAAGTATTGTAAGAAATATCTGAAAATGTGCATTATAAAAATGAAACTATTTTCTTATATGAAAAATTTTTGATTATATATTTTAAGTTAGAATTTAGGTGTTATGTTATTTCTTAAGTAATACTTAGGTTTGGAAGTCAAATATTTTTAAGATGAAGAAATTGTATTTACGTTTTTATAATCTATTGATAATATGAAAGCATCTTTTTTAAATTGCTATGTCCTAGTTTTTAAATTGTATTCGTATAAGTTACTAAAAATATTTAGAATAAATAAAACTTTAATATATTCATTACCTATTACACATAAAGTAACATTTATATATTACATTTATATATTACTATATTATATTAAGGAACATATATTATTTACTGTACCAATGAATATACCAAATAAGCTCATAACATTTATATTGAACTAAAATATCTCATAATTCACAGTATTATAAATTTTTATTTTAATTTATAAGGGACATCAATAAATTTAACTCTACTCAATAGTAAATAATAAAAGCCATTTTCACAAAAAAATATTTACGTTATAGTACTAGATGTTATCTAGAATATTGGTAGTTTTAAATATAGCATATTTGTCTCGTGGATTCCCTGAAGTTCTTAGTCATGATAACTTCATAATTTACTTTATGAATAGCATATTATTTACATTATGATAACTTCATATTGTTCTTAAAAATGCATTTGCATTTTGATAATAATATTGCATTGCAAAAAGGCAACATTTGAAATATTTTGGGCAGTCAATTGAATAGGAATTTTGTGACAGAGATATCTTGTGATTACATGTAAAAGTAATCATTGCAATTTATGAATTAATGTCTGCATAAAATATTTATTTTGGGTTACAGCTGAATTCATTCTTTCTATCTTAAAAAGGTGATTGTGTTTGAAGAAACGTTAGTGAGAAAATACATTATTTTGAGCCATTTACTTAAAGTTCTGATGTAATAAATACTTTTTAAAATAAAGAACTTAAGTACATGATTGAGTAATAAATTGCGTTAAAATTTTGATGCATACAGATTGGAAAATTTGAAGTTAATGTGTTATGATAAGTATAAGGGATTTCTTTACTCATAGATAAAAAATAATGTCTCACCTTTTTTTTACAATATTTTAACTATTTTTTTATGTTAATGGAAAATGTTTTATTTGTTTTTCTTATTTATCCATTATTACTGCCATTTTTTTTCCTTACGAAAACTCTACATGATGTACACAATAGCTACATATTGCATACAAGCTGCGGTGTTCTGGTTGATAGGACGTCGTTCTCATTATCGGAAGATAGTGAATTTAAACCAAAGATTCATCCTAAGATTCGTTATATTTGATCTGAAGTTTCGTCGAAGATACATCGTATTCACTTATAACACCTGGAAGTATATTAAAATTTGGCTTGGTGGCAGTGTTCTTCAACTGAAGTGATACCTCTGGGGTAGGCAAAGTATTGGGGGTTTTCTTCTTGGTTTCCACTTCAAAATCACTAAGATCCCACCCTGTTGCTTTGATATAACAGGTAGAGTGCAACTCTGTGCTTGGTACATGGCACCGTGCAACAACATGTTACATTCACGAAGAATAATTCTGCCAGAAGAGGTACTTTTCAGTTAAACTCTAAAGAATCGTAGACAGATTTGTTTGTCTGCTTTTATACTATCACTAAGACACGAGGCTAAATTTGACTTGATTAAAAAATTAATAAGTATTTCAATACATTTATACATATGCACATTCTTTGGTATTCGATATCCACTTAGTGCAGCTAATCAGTGAGCTGTCAATCATAACAAACGTCCAAACCGCCTGTCAAATTTAATCCATCAACTAACATGCTGATAGCAGGAGTCCTAAGCATTAACCTGCCGTATGAGCCAATTTTGCTAAAATGTAATGAGCGATTAGTTAAGTGTTAGACACCGGTGATTTTAATTAATTAATTGATTAGTGATAAATTAAGTGATTAGACACCAATGATGCAAAATTCGGAATTTTTTTGGCGATGAATAAATGTTGCCAAGATGACGTATTATGATGTGCGTAATGACATAAATACTAGGGTTGCCAAATAGTAATTTCTACATAATTCTTATAGGTACCTATGTCTCAGATGTAATAAGAACCAAGTCACCGTACATAAGAAAAACAGCCCAAAAATCAGAATTTGGTATCTCGGATTATATAATACCTGTGACAATATTTATATTTTCGGAGATAAAATCAGTAAAAAATTAAATTTATTGAGTTGTGCCAAATTTATTATAGACTCTCAACTCGAAGCTTGAGCATCATCATCAAACATCTCATCATCTTTCCGAAAGTATTATATATAAATTCACCTTTATTTTTAAAACCACTGAATTAAGGTTGTGTGGTAATTCTACATTATATTTTCGCTGCTTGTGTATCCATTTAAATAAATAAATTAATATAAATAAGGTATATAATTTCACCATTATCTCTACGAAAACTGACTTATTAATTTCATAAATAATTTAAAGACATCATCAACAAAATGTCCTAATAATTCTAATTAAGAAGTGTATGAATTTTAATTTATTTTGTTATGTCTGTGTTTTCAGTGAATTAAGTGCAATGATAAAAAACTCAAAACTGAGTGATTTAGTTTTCAACATAAGTATATGAAATATCAACAGGTATATTGTTGATTTAAATGTATTGTAATACCACTGGCACAATATATTTTATGAAAGAAAAATCGAATTAAACTTCTTCAAATTTTGCCACTTTAGATATACTTGCATATTATTAAGCAAAGTTTTTGGCTCAATGTTAACATAATTAACTTGTAACTCTGAGTTGTCAGAGTTTTAATTATTCAATCATTTCATTTCAAATATACAATTGATATTTTCAAATATCTCATTTAACAATGTCTTTCTATTTAAAATAATGTACATGCATGTTAAATCGTAAATGTATTAAATTAATTTATACTTTGTTTATTTCAATACTAGGAAGTAGTTTATTCAGAATTGGAATGTTAGAGTAAAAGTGTAATAAAAAGAGGGCTTATGGCGTAATAAGTTAATCATGGCAAAATTAAGTGATTTAACTTGTTACTTTTCTTACACCCTCTTTTATAAGTTTTATCTTACTTCACTAATCAAAAGTTCATTGTTATTCTTTTCTCAACTAAACCCTGTGATTTCATCACCATCAAAGTAATAAGATAAAAATTATCTTTGTAAGATTTTTTTTGAAGAATAATGGGATTTAAAGAGAAAAATAATAATAATATTTATGGGTAAGAAAATATCGTTTAACTTCGTCTTTTATCTTCTTTTAATTCACTTGAAGTTTTTTTTTTCCAAAGAAACTATAGAATATAAATGATAATTAGAATTATTATCAGTAAGTTAATAAAGCTAATTTAATATAATTTTTTGCATCCAAGAAAATTAAAAAGGAAATAAATTAAGTTGCTCACCAGAAAGAATAATCTTAAAAAAAACTTATGATGGCATATTCAAATTAGGTAAATTCATTTTTTATAATACACAACATTTATTATCGGATAATTTTTAATTTAAACTACAGTTACATTTATTTTATTAATAAGTCAAATAAATTTGCGAATTTATTTGCACTATCATTTATTTTCTATGAAGACGAAATATTCAAAATGTATGCCAATATTTCTTATTTTCATTTTAAACTAGTTTACGTATATCAGAACTTCTAAGTGAAATGTTAAAAAAATACAATAAAAACTTAAAATTTCACTTTTTTATATTTATTACTTTAATATTAAATAGCATTGAATTACTTTTGTAATTTTTAAGAGGAACAATTAAACATTAATGGCACTACTAATCAGAAATCTAATTTTCCTAATTAAACATTATTGTTGTTGTTATTCTCTTGTGACAGATAGGCTGGGAAATTGGGGTGCGCTGCTCCACTTTTCCAATTGAACCGTACTTGGTGTGGAGTCCGACTTCTACAGTACACACACATGCAATAGGGACCAGTTTATAGGGAAGGCAACCATTCACACACATGAAAAGGACAAAGATAGGATAGAGAGAGAGAAAGTACATCCATGCCTGAACTTGGATTCGAACCCAGGACCTCCCTATCCATAGTCTGGACGCTGGACACTAGACAAGTTGGCCGGAAATTAGACATTGTATATTAATTAAATAAAAAATAAGAAATCATGTAGTTCTGAAAATTCTAAGAGCTTCATATCGTATATAAATATCAAATATTTGCTTCAGTTTAAAAAAAGTATGTATTTATTTTATTTACAACTTTAGGGTTGGCTAGCAAATAACGGAAAATAAATTAAAGTAAGTTTTTTTGAAATGGATTTGTTAAATGATGAAAAGTCATTTTTCGAGTGCTTGTTAGACCTTAAAGTGCAGTTTAAAGTGTATTTTGAACTACTAAAAGCATCTAAACCCAAGGTGGAATACAAATATGTGAACTATTGAACTGAATGAAAGAGTGTTAAGTATTCGACTACCAGCTCAGACTTTACTGAAGGACAAAAAGTTTAGCTTATTTGTTTAACTTAAAAATGAGTTCATATTATTCATTTAATATTTCAAGAACTATCAGAATATATTCACATCATACTTATTTTAATAAAATTCAGTAAATTATTCAATGGAGTCAATATCTTATTCATAATCTCTAACTTATATTGCAGGAATTATAATGGAATTAATTAATTTGTTTTTAGATAATATAATCTCCTTCTAAAATATTTCGGAATAATTTCCCAATAATATTATTTTCTTAAGAAATAATGTAGCTTTACTTTCATCAATTAGAATAATGATTCAAAGTTGCAACCGGCATGCTTTTGCTTACTGTGTGGATGGATTTTTAGTGAACCTTTACGTAAATATATAACAGATGTAAACAGAAAGAAGTTTGCAAAATAATAATGCTTTCTTTCTCAAATAATCTTCCCCATTTATTGGAAAAGAATAATGCAAATTAATGTAAATAAATATCTTGCAAACACATAAGAAATCAGGAAGTTTTGTGTAGAAAAAATATACTTCAGTGAATCAAATGTTTATAATCTGTAATCTGTACATCAGAAGGACTTTGGAAACTTGTATATGATAAGAGCGATGATTGTAAGCAATAGCACTATTTCTTTATAACTTTTTACATGAGAAAATCAGTGCAAATTTAGTTAACAATTTACGTGCTTGTTGCTTGTTAATTTTAAATTCTTGTAACTAATGCAGCTCGTAAATTATAACTTCATGAGTTTATAATTATGAATTTATAATACATGAATTTATAATTCATGAATTTATAATACATGAATTTATAATATAGAAGTTAAAACAATTATTTTATTTTGATAAGTTTTGATTATGCTATAAATTTTATAAAATACAAAATACAACTATATTTAAAATAATGCATCGATATTTAAACATAACTCATAAAAGTAAAAATGCATAAATGTTTGCATGCATAAATTCTAGAAAATGCTTTTACGTTAAGTATGCTGAGTAATTATATAGAATATAATTTACAATACAATAAAATTACAATAATGAATAACAAAATAAAGAAAATTTATTTTCAATAATTGTTGACATATATTATTTCTTTTAAAAACATTTTGTAGAAAAAAAGCAGAAATTACATGAAAACAATTCAAATACCTGACATTTAAATTCCAAAAGATCATTTTATTTTAAATAACTACTAAGAATTAATCAAATAGAAATAAAAGTAATTTTTATTTTTTTTTCCAAAATAAATTATTTATTAATAACTAATTCAAAGGAGCTATTACATTTATTTTTGTTTTTAATTACATTCATAGACAGTATCTAATTTCTTTAAAATCATATTTCTGTGCACCATAGTTTCCATAATTTTCGATTTATTTTGAAAATTGACTTCACTATAAACAGTGAAATTCCTTAATGCGTTTGTAGGAACAGGACAGGTATACATATATAAATAATGTATTGTATTTCTATCCTGTGCAAATGTGCACTCTTAAGCGAGTGGATTTCACTCAGAAGGAATGAAATTTCACTCTTTCATTGTCACAAAACTCAACTCATCTTTAAGATAGAAATTCATTCTTTTAAAAGATGTGGATAAACCACTCTTTTTAAGTGGAGTAACAACATATCGTCTAAAGGGATAAATTAGATGGAAAAAAGAGCGAATTTCAATCTTTTATAGAAGTATTGCTGATTTTTTTATATTGACAATTTGGTGTAAAAATTAGTTTTTGAATTCTTTATTTTACGGGTTTATGTTTTTTTTTCACAATTACAATATGAAGATATGATTTCTTTTGTGAATAATACAACATCAGAGTTGAATATGACATTTTAATTGATTTGGATAATTATAGTGGTTTTTAAATTACAAACTCTATTAAGTAATTTGTTCAGCTATTTATTTCCTTACTTATAGATATTTAGTTTTACGTGTCAGTGTAGCACTCTCCAAAAAAAAAAATCGTTGCACTACTTATTTTTCAGCTTAGTTTACCCATAGTAAACTAAACTCGTATGAGCCCATAAGTTCAAAATTAATTTTTACAAACATTATTAACACAACAAATTGTACACAATTTAAAAAAAAACATTAATATTTATATAAGTAAATATAATTTAAGTTCTTTTGAAAAAATCCTTTTTTTTAAAGTATAACTAAAAATTTAGTTTTGAATATCGATTATATGCTTTATTGAAGTTACAGGAAGATAAAAACAAATGTTTACAGATTATTATGTTGAACAAAATAGACTTATTTTTTGCAAATAAATCTTGTTTTATGATATATTTTTCAAGTTTAGTTAAAACTGAAAATAACTTAAAATGAAATTTTAATGAAACTAAAAATGAAATTAAAAATAAAATGCAAGATTATACAAAAAACATTTATTCAATTTTTAATACACAAAAAAATTAAATACAAATATGAATACAAAAATTCTAACGTTTATGATATCAAATTAATTTTGGAGCTTATTATTTTTTTTGAATTGACAATTTAATAACATAAAATCAGAATAAAAATGATATGCATTTTAATGCATGTATTATGCAAAATTTAGATTTTGATCGATTATAGTAAGAATATATTAATTCAATTAAAACCCCAACTGAACCATTTTTCAATTTATAAATACAGTAAGTTTATAATCTTACTTAACATTAAACACATGTTAACATTTATGTAAAGTATTGAATGCTTTTTAATCTTTCATATTCAGATCTTGCTTTTGACCACAGTCAAGCAAGTATAGTTGACTACTTTTGAGCGCAGTTCTTCTAGAGATCTCTTCACCTAATACGAAGAAAAACATAATAACTAAAATTTCTTTACTATTTACAATCTCATTAGTATCTATATATTTAACATTGAAATTATACAAGAATGATACTTCAAAAAATAAAACCTTATATTTCGGCAAGGATCTGATATCTATGCAATTATATTCTGTATTAAAATTATATTCGGCCTAAAAGATATACCATCCTCAATTGTCACATACTTATTCCATGCTATAGGACAGGTTTTTGAATTTTAGAAAATTTTAGGTAAGTTAGGTTTCAAATTTTACAAAATTTTAAATGAATTATAAATTTACTATAAAGTTAATAAAAATTTAGTTTCAACAGTAAAAACAAAAAAACCCCCTAATTTTACTTCGAAATTGATTTAACAGCATTCTTAAAATTTCTTAATCTTATTACCAAGTAATATTAATTCAATGTACAATTTAATGAATAATTACCTCGCATTATCTTAAAATCAACTTTAAAACCAAAATATTTTAATATAAGATTTTAACTGAAAATACCGATTGGAATTTTCATGCCATTTACTCAATAACATCTTACATGTGAAAGCTATGTTTAAGTGAATTATAAATACTGGATATTTATTTTTTGAAACAATTAACTTCAAATTGAAAATTTAGAAAATTTTACTTCAAAATAGATTTAAGAACATTATGAATCTACCACGTTCTTATATAAACACAGAATATTACTTTAGACTTTTAAATAAATTTTAAAAGCACAAAGAAATTAATATAGTTTTAGTAATAACAATAGTTAACATTTTCTCAGTCTTCATAAAACATATTCTGATTACATATTATACAGAATATACCTGATCAGTCATTTCTTCCTTATATTGCATTTCATCATCTTCAAAATAACTCCATGTTTCAGATTTGCTTTTGCTAATTTTGTTTTTTATTTTTTTCTTCGATGATAACAATGACAACCATAAAATACGAATATAAATTATATTTCCATCGACAAAATGTTTAGCGTAAATTCTAAAATATACAAATTAATAGATTTTGATACATATAATTCCTTTTCGTTTTATCTATGAACACTTGTACTTAGTAACAATCAAATCAAAAATTGTCAGTGAAATTTTAATAAATAAAATACATACTGACAAGTAATATTCTGCAGATTAATATTTGCTTTATATTTTATTAACATTTAAATTAAAAAGCTTCTAATTTTATCTATGAAAAAATGTATTCTTATTCATGGGTAAAATATTGTATTTGATATTAATCGCACTTTCAATTCAGTACAATACACTATATTAAATAATATTTATATTATATACATTGTTGATAGTTAAATCAATGAAAAGATTAATGGTCATATTCAAGCTGTTTTGAAAATAAAAGAAATTTAAAATGCATGTATTTCCTTTATTATAATTTATAATGAATTAAATTTTGGCAGAAAATAGCATTTGAAATAAAAATAAAATTTCCAAACACATTGTTATATTATTAAATATTATCAATTAATCAAAAATTTCAAATATTACATGAATATCAATTCAATGGAATTCATGGATTCACACTTTCGAATACCAAAGCTTATATAATGGTGAAAAATCACAAATATGAAGATTCGATTCAGTCATTCAATTAATTATAAGAAATAAAGACTTACCGTAATGTTTCTGCACTCGTTTTTGTCCAATTATATACTTTAAATATTCTAATAGATAACTTTTACAAAATGGAGTAATAAATTCCTCCCTTTTATGCGAAACTAAACCGAAAGCATAGAGCTACATAAACTAATCAGAGCACATCACATTTGCTTTGTGCCAAAAAAGGAGTGAAAATTGCTTAGAATCGGGGATGGAGTGTTTGAAAGAGAACTTCTCTACCCAATTAAGTAGAAAAGGATTCATTTTATATTTTTATGGAATACAAAATACCAATCACTCATCCAGTGGTGAAAAATAACTCAATTTTTTTAAGAGTGTGAGCAAAATCAATATTTAAAATTCATTATACTAATATGATTTCCATACTGAAAATTTTAACTTTCATTCAGTTTACTTAAATAATTGCACAGCTTTCTAGATGTCAAAAGAAATTTCAATCCAGTGGTAAAAAATAAATAATAATAAAATAAATAAATATTTGACTATGATTTAAACATTATTACAAAAGTTTCTTTTAGAAAACATGCTTACTTTCCCTTACTCGAGCAAAACTTTATTTATTCAAATAACAAAATTATACACAGTAAACGGATTAATACAGTAATTTTGTATATTTCAAACAATCCTTATTCGAGTAAGAAAACTAATTTCCATGAATTTATTGATGTAATTTATATGCTAACGATACAAGTGTCAGTGATAAGTAATTACACAGGAATTCTGTGCATTTCAGCCAACTGGCGTATATTAATTATGACTCAGCTCTACCCTTAAAATAAAATGTTATTCCATTTAAAATTAAATGTTGTTCCATTTATTGTTCATATATTTTTACAACACATTCTTATGAAAAAATATGGCTTTCCATTGCAATTTTTAATGAATTCATAAATATTGACCTCATCAATTATCAAAAGATACAAAAATGAATCTTCTCTTGGGGTAATCATTTGTAGCAGATAATCATCTGTAACAGATAAATTGTGAAGTTTAATGCTAAAAATAATCGTACTTGTATATTAAAATAAAAAAACACACAAAGATATAAAATATATTTTTTACTTAGTAAACTTATATATGCATAAGTTTATTCATAAAATCAATTTGGTAGCAAATGAAAATTTCTTAAAATTCAGATGAAATTTGAAGTGAATCATTTACAATCAGATAGGTAAATATTTAGTTACAAAGCATCAGAAAGTTCATGTAAACAAACAGGAATGCCTATTTCATCCCTCGTACTAAAAAAAAAATAAATAGCATGCAGAAAAATTTCGGCGAAGTTAATAAGAATGCACTAATAATAATGCAAAGTTAATAAGACCGCATTTCTTCAGCTAATCAGATGAATAGCTCTTCAGAAAAGTAATGAAACACAATTTTTTGAGAACCCAACAAAGAAATGTATTCTCACTAGTAATGTGGCTGAATTTCAATTGATTCATTTGCCTTAAATTCCCAGGTAATTTTAGTTTTATCTAAAAATTCGCAAGAGCTTAATGCAATCAAACAGTTAGAGACTAATCACATGGAATTGAGTGAATGTGTGAATGGAATATAAATAGCGAATAATCTCTTAAGAAATGGTATTGCCATCAAGTAATAAAATGTGGAATATATATATATAGATAGATAGATAGATAGATAGATAGATAGATAGATAGATAGATAGATAGATAGATAGATATATGCCAAACATTTTAGATTTCTAATAATAGGCTTAAATGTTTTCATTCTAACGTCATTATATTATATTTATTTAAAATATTAAGTTCTTATGTGAAAGTTTCTATGATTAATTGTCTCGTAATTTTTTTTTATTTTAAAATTTAAACAGAGGTTAAAATTAAACAGAGGGACACATCAACATAAGATATTGCTTGAATGCTGAGCCAATACCATATCAAATATTTTCGTGGCAAAATTTCTAGTAGTGTTTAAAGAAGAATTTAAAATTCGTAACCTGGTGTTGCAGGCGCTGCATATAATCATCTATGTAATTTATTCAAATATAAATTTCTAAATTAACGTGTAGTAAGTAATTTTATGTAAATTAAAGAAGACTCTTGTACATAAGATTCAATACATAATTTTTAAATTTTTACTTTAGATTTTAAATTGTTTTAAAGTATTCAATTGGAGAGCAATTCATAACAATTGTTTTCAATTAAGAATTTGGTAATCATCTGTTACTAAAAATAGAAAGTGTGCAATAACGTTCAGCAAATAACTATGGAACCACTCAAAAATTTTCTAAAATATTTTAAGTAGCCTTCCTTTGAATTTCTGTAAAATTTCTGCAAATGTAAATTCACATTTGTTAGCAAATGCCGAAGAATAAGGAGCATTAAGCATTCCTAAATGCAAAATGCGTTTGGTAGGTATCTCAAAACAATAGAACTTTATAAAGAGGTTGAAAGTGATATTTTTAACTTATGTATTTGATTTTAATGAATTTCACGCGTTATGCCTGGCAGAGATTCTTAATTGTTTATTTTTATAGTGTTTTTATTAATTGATAGACCGAAGTACTTTTTATTTGATGTTTTGGAGAATAAAAGTGTTTAATGTATTCAATTCTTTGTTTGCTTATATTAAAAGAAAATTTAATTATTATTTTTTGAGTAAGATTAAATCATTTTATGTGAAAATCCTTTTGATTTACTCTAATTGTATACCAAGTAGAATTTTTCTTCTAATTTAAATTCCTAGAAACTTTCTTAGAACCCCACCCCAGTTGAATATTGAATATAGGACTCAAAATTCGAATATGTATTTAAATTTATGAAGTTCAATCACCCTAATTCTTTTAATTCTGATATATAAATCATGAAGGTCTAAAAATGTCTAAAACGCGTCTATTTACCAGCCTACCTTTAGATTTTTTTTTTGTATTATGAGCAATATATAAAGAGATGTATACATGATGATTGTCTTAACCATTAGAAGTCTACTTGTGAATGCAGATAAATGGAAAACATACATTTCTTATCGAATTGATTGTGATGTTTTAAAAATAATGCAACCTTATTAAACATGTTAAGGGAAATTTTTAGTACATTTCATACTAATATAATTAATATAGATTAATTGCTATTTATTATTCATGTATACTATTCTATTTTAATTAATATATCTGAAATAGAAAATAAAGTATTCTACATCTGAACCTTTAGTTTTTGCTTCATTCCTTAGGGGATTAGAGACTTTTGTAATCATGTGTTTGTGTATTCTCGTCACACTAGCACTTTATTTTAAATGTATTGTATAAGAAAAAATATATAAGGTTGAATATTTTATTATTAATAACAGATAAGTATTTCAGGTATAAAATTATGAAATATTTCAAAGCTATTTGAAAATTATTAATTTTAAATATGCGTATATTATTTTAAAATAACGTAGAATTTATTGCTTTGAAAATGAATAAAGGTACGTATTGCTATAAGAATTTGCGCAAAGATATAATGTAAATTTATTTTAATTCTCATCGTTCATATTTAAGATTATATATTTTCTAAATAAATAAAAGTAATTATTATTCATAATATCTTTTGAGTTATATTTTTTTACTTACTTTATTTTTACTGAAGGCTAAACACAATAACAAACATTATATAAAATTTGTATTTTAACCATATTTCCTTGTACAACGTTTTTAGATGCGTATTAAATTGGAATAAGAATACTTTCACACATTTAATTTTAATTTAATAATGAAAAATAAGGAAGAAATAATACTGAAAATGGAAACTTTTATAGATATAATCGAAGTGTGATTAATATTTTAAATACTTTAAACTTAAATTTTGTGTATTTCAAAAAAGTTATTTTTATTCTTTATTTTTTATTTAAAAAATCTACCTAAATTGCAACTCATATTTCTAAAATAATAAAAACAGAAATTAGATTTCAAATAAGTTTTCAAATTATGCGTATTTATGATAACATTAGAATTAAATGTATTTCTTATAAAATTTAAATATTAAAAGATAATTTTAATCAAATTGTGTCTACAAGAAAAAAATACGAATATTTTTGCAGTTCTCACACCAACTCTGAGAAACAATCACCGTAAGTTTATTGAAAATTGTTCCTCCTGTGAGTAGTGAAGAGCGAAAAATACTTGTTTAGTTATGCAAACTTTACAAAAGTATTCATTTCAGTAAATCATGTTCTTCAATATTGGCAAAGCAATGCACTCATGCATTAAAAATATTTATTATTCTGGATTAAAAATATTAGTTAATAGAACGAAAAATATATCTTAAGTTTTAAAATATTATGGGAAAAATATTTGAAAATGTTTATTACCTTTACTTAATTGTAATTAACTTTCTTTTATTACAAAATATCAGTAATATTTAAATAAATTACAATAAATTCAGCATAATAAAAATGAAGTAAAAAAAAAAATAAATAAATAATCAAATTTTCAAAAGCTGTAGAGTGGAATGCACCATAAATTTTCGCTTTTATATTGATTGCTTTGCTTAACTTCATTAACTGTTTTAATTTCACATGATTAAATTAATTTTGATGACATGAATAAATTTTATGAGAAACATGTGGTAAATTTTGATTAAAATGTTGTGGTTAGCATTTAACAGAATAAGTTTAGATTTATATTAATAATGAAAATATACAAAATAGTAAACGACAAGTGTCTATCTCTATATAAATACAAATGTATGTAAATAAATAAATTGTTTTTGACAAAATTCTATAAATATGTAATATCTTGTAGAAATTTCATAAGCACCCTAACTTGTTATGAATTTATTTAAAGTTGGTAGGTAACTTGAAGGGGATTCCCTTTATAAATCCTGAAAAGTAATCCACAAATAAGTGTGAACGTAATGTGTTGAGAACTTTTCTAAGCAGCTCGTTGCAAAGTATTTCAGATATATTCAGTATATCTATCTCAACAATAAAATTTATACGAAACGTCTATATGTATGTAACTTGCCAGATGCTCTTCTTAACATACCAGGGAACACATTTCAAGTAAGGTATGCGCATTTAACGCCATCCAAGATGTTCCTCCAAACACCTGTTCAGATGTAGGGTTGATACATTTAAGAAATTTCATTCATATTTTCGTATTTACCTTTTACGGACACAGTTGGAAACGAGAATCGCTATATAAAATATTTCTTTTCAACGAGAATATAAGATATATAATGTAGAGGGGTTCAAATTACAATAAGATTGCAATTATTTAGGCCTTGGCACTGAAAATTGAGTACCACTCAGCCTATGCAACTAATATCTTAATTACTCAGATACATTACAGATGTCAAAAATATAGTATTTAATAATTTTATTTATACTTTTTTCTCTAGAAATTTACAATTCTTGATATTAGACTTTCTTCTTAATCAATGAACGATTGTGCATTAAATTATAATACCACTGTATGTGCTTAAATCATAGAAAATTAGGTGTTTTATTTTAAAATTAATTTTAGATATTATGAAATTAATAAAAGCATTTTCGCCTTGTGTTACTGTCAATATGCTTTAATTCGATTTTGATAATAATTTAATTTATGAAATTCAGCTGTTATTAAATTCATCATGTTTTTTTCTCAATGGTACCATATTATATATATATATATATATATATATATATATATATATATATATATATATATATATATATATATTTATATATATATATACAGACAAAGACAGAGACAGAGATAAAATGTGCATTTTTAATGTAATTTAAATAATATGCTTTAAACTAAGCAAGTATTATCATCATCTCAGACAGAAAACAATATATAAAAATAAAGCTTTGAATCAAAAATTTCAAAATAAATTATGTTTTTGTGAATTTAGTAGTTTGTCTTTTAATAGTTAATAAATTATGCTTTTGTCAGTAGTAGTTAGTTTTTTCTTACTGAATTAAGTTTTTTTTATACCATTGCATTTAACACTGAAAAAATATGTTCAAAATTAAACATTTGTTGCTGCTAAAAAGGAAAATACTAACAATAAAAATTTAATAAATTCATTTTTCCTTTCCTTTGAAAATGCTTCTCTGTAATTAAGACGAAAATTCTTTTAGGAATTAATTCTTACTTTTACAAAAAATATAAAAACAGAATAATTTTGAGCATGTATTTTTATTTTAATATTATTAAACATAAAGCACTTCTTTAGTTTGTAAGTAAGTGAAGAAAATGCCCAATATATTTTCTGAAGTTTTATGAATTTGCTTAGCTGTAAAAAATTAAATAAAATAAAGACCTGTTTATTGCTATTTAATGAACAGTTAAAAAGGAATTTAAATGTAAGGTGCAAATGCTTTAATAAATTAAGGATGCATTCTTTTGATTTTTTTTTTCAATTTTATTTGAAAGAAAAATTAGTCAAATTAATAGATAAAACCTTAACACATATGTATGTATATACTGTTTTTCTAATAAAATGATAAATTAATATACTTTTTATATGTTTAAAATAATTATTTTTGAAAGAAAATGTTATAATTTTTATCAGATTATTTATAATTAATATTTATTCTGGAGAAATTTCTTTTTCTTATTATAGATCTCAATATTTTTATACTTGATGTTTATTATATTTTTCAATCATTTTCCTTTATTTTCAATGTGTTTTACGTAGAAATTCATTTTTCTTATTTTGTTAATTCAAAAAATATCTTTACAACTTATTAATATCTGGATTTTGCCAAGGATTTTATTCTGTTATATACTCACACTGGGGATGTTCACTCCGACCCACTGCCACAGAACTAATCACATATTACCATTAGTGTTTATGTCAGACAGATGGTCAGATGATGGGTCAAAGAGGATAGCATGTATGAAACGGCTTTTTTTCTAACTTGTTAAAAACTATATTTAAAGGAAAAATCTATACACAGTTTAATAAAATCAACTACGACATCACAGAATTAGTATACAAGAACATTCTCCGCCAATCTTCTGGAAAAAAAATTCTGACCGTAACTCGCAGACAACACACACTGGCTATAGTACTAAGTAGTCATCTGAAAGGTTCTGATAGTGGCAGAAAATCCATCCTCCTTCTAAAATGTGTGTGTCAGTGGATCACATTATGGGTTGCATCAAATTTTCAAAGGGGACTTCGTATTAAAACTCTTTATTATTGTTGATTTTTTGCAGTTAGCTACCTTCTAGATTTTATCTGAAGCGTGTCAGATGTCTAGAAGACAATTAACAACGAAAAAGGATATATCTTTGAATTATATTAAATGAAAAAAATGCATAGTATATGGAAGTTGCTTTAACATTTTTTTCACATATTTTGATCATATACATACTTGTCTCTCTCTCTCTCTTTCTGTATATATATATATATATATATATATATATATATATATATATATATATATATATATATATATATATATATATTATACTTCAATGAATTTATTATTTATTATTTCATTTCCTTTTTAAACATTAAATAGTAAGGAAAATAAAAAGTGTTCGGGTAAATTTAGTGTGTATTCAAATTTTGATAAAGTAACATATTTTGCTTCTAAAAGAAAGGACTAATGTTAAATACGAATTAAAAAAGTACTGAGAAAAATAAAGCAAAAACTGAAACAGCTAGAGAAATACTAGTGTGACTGGTAATACATTATAGATGATTACCTGTATTTTAAACTGTCTGTTTTTAAAAGAGTGAAGACTTAAGAAAGAAAACAACATTGTATAGTGTCTAAAATATTTCACACGTGACTTGCAGAACAAAAGACAAATAAAAAATGGAATAGTATTACAGATACTACCCTATTTTAAAGAACTGTAATAAAAACTGTTTTTATATTGTGAAAAAAAAAGTTTAAGGAAGCTCACATCCGATATCCTATTTGATATAAACTTAAATTCTAAGAAACTGACTGGCGTATGCTTTATAAATATAAAACTTATAATAGTGTATATCACTATGAAAGGATTGTTACAAAAATTGAAATCCATTGATTATAATATTGCGTTGTGAAGAAATATACATTTATTTTTATCATATAAGATATATATAAATATTTCATGAATACTTTTAGTTTAATAAATTTTTAAGCATATTTGAAAAGAGTTTTTAAATTTAAAACATAGCAAAAAATACTAGAAATATCAAATATAATTTATCTTCAAGCGTTTTCTAGCAATTTGTATAACAAAAAATACAAAGATATAATTTAATTTTGATTTACAGTATCATCCTTTGGTAGGATTATCATAAAATATATTAAAATGCTTCTTAATTTTTTAACTAAAACATATTTTCAATTTTTTTTAAACATTTTTGATTAATTTATTAAAACTTATAGTAGATACAACAATATAATATTATAAAAATCACTTTAATTTTAAAAACAAGTAGATACAAAAATAAATGTATTTTTTAATATGCTAAAAAAATTCATTAAATAGTAACGGTTTTTTTAAATACAATACAATTGTGCTGTTTCTGTTGTCCTTGAATAATTTTTAATAGTAAATGTTGTATCATTGTTTTACCTATGATTAGTATTTTATTGTTAAAAGCAAGTCAAACAATTTTATTATTTTTTTTACATGTGGCAGCACCTTCATCATGAAAAACAAAAGTATATTTTCAACATGTTTTTCTCTTCTACTTCCGTAAAGGTTTAAATGCTCATCAAACTTGAGAAAATTGCATACCGTCTACATTAATATATGTACTACATGATTTTCATTGCCAAAACTGTTTCTGTAAATTCCAAGCTCTTAAATTTCATTTACATTATGCTCCTTAATATAATGTGGAAAGTTTTTATTGATTGATTATATTAAAATAGATTTTGATCCAATGAAACATCATATGGCATGAGAGATTGCAGAGATCACTGTACAAAACAATTTCTTGACCTCCTAATGAAATTGGGATACATAAGAAAATTCGATATTTAAGTTCTGCATGGACTCTAAGGAGTTTTTGCGCCTTCATCGAAAATCATGTACTATATGCTCATGAAACAAAAAAGATATCTTTTTTCATATTTTCTAATTGCAAGGCAAATACAAGGAATGACACAAACAAAACACATGAAAAAATACAAAATAGACATGATACGAAGGCATAACATGTGAATACAGTGAATAACCGTAAATGAGATGACAAGAGTCATAGCTTCAAAAGTGTTCTCTGACTTGCAAATAAAACGATGATTCAGAACTGCCATGCAATGCAGCACAGCGGTGGAGGTGGGTCCTATTGGTGGGTTGTGTTAAAATGCTGAGAGGACAGTCGCATGAATTTTAGTTGCCAATTCGGTGCAAATGCTTAGCCAGACAGTTATGACTCGTCAGTAGTCGAAGCTGTTTCAGAACTTGGTGGCATGTATATTTAGAAGGTTACCTTTCCACTGCTTGGTTTTTATCATTTCTTGCAGTTCAGAAGCATAAGTTCTTTTAAAAACTTGTTTTAGGTTTAGCTTTATAGTGTGGTAGAAAATATCAGTGTATATTGGCGAAAGAAGTCCAGTGCTCCTTTTTGCGAAGTAGTCTGCTTGCTCGTTTCCAAAGATGCCACAGTGGCGAGGTACCCACTGTTGCAAAAGTTTCTTTCAAGATGTCAAGATTTCCATGAGCTCCTAGATATGGGTAATTTCACGAGAAGGAAGACAGATTGAGCTTAGGGATTGAATTGCAGCCTGAGAATCAGAGAACAGAGCTACTCGGTCAGAAACATCAGGAAAAGTAACTAGTTGTTTTAAGGCAATTCGAAATGCCTCAATCTCTCTGTCAAATGCTGTTCTGTAGACACTTGCAGAAGCATAAAAATTTAACAACTTTCAATGTACACCTGCACCAACTCACAATTGGATATCAGAGTAGGAACCATCTGTAAAGACGTGTAGCCACTCTTAATCTGGGTACCTCAAACTGATGGTTTCCAAAGCACATTGTCTCAAGACATCTGGACATCAAAGAATATGTCTTTTGTGTGCATCATCTTTGATGGTGCAACTGAAGCGAGTAACATGGTCTATTATCGATCAGTTTTTCCGAAATTGAGCCTGTTCTTCCAATATTATAATTTTATTTTCGAAAGACCTATTAAGCCTATTGATAATTAGCCTACCCATAGTTTTCCCAAGGAAACAAGTGAGGGATATTGGCCTATAACTTTTGAGTGGCGTAGGGTCTTTTTCTTTCATATGAATGGGGATAACCGCAGCTCACTTTCACCGCAATCCTTCTTTTTAAATAAATCTAACTAATGAAAACAGGTTCATTAATATTTATTCAATAGCCTATGGTGAGTGATGTTTTAGGTTCTGAGGTGAGGATTAACCATCATTGGCATCAAACGCAGAAATTAAGCAAAATATTATTTTCCTATAATGGTGAGATTGTAAGAGAATAATATATATAGGAAATTGGTAGGTTTGAACGAAGTTGTCAACCGGAAACATCCTGAAGTAATTAATCATAAAAGAATAATGTTTCACTATAACAATGAAAGACAAACCGTCAATGTGACCCGCAAAAATATGAAGCCTGTTTCTGATGTGTTTTTCACATAGCTTACTCAGATATTTTGCACCGTAACATCCACATATTTTGTACTATTCGAAATTACTTGCGTAGCATGCTGTTAAAATCATATGATGCTGCAACTGAGTACTTTATTGATTTTTTTTTCAAAAATGAAGGCAGGTCATTCTATGAATCAGAAATAATGAAGATTAATGAGCAATTGCAAATGTGATCGAATTAAAGGCATGCAAACTTTGACTATAATTATGTTGCTTCAAATTATTTAGGAAAAAATGTAATGCAAAGAAAAATAAATGCAATGACTTTTTTCCAATCCTATAATATAATGGAAATTTAATCAAATAATAAAATTTAATGCTTTGCTCATATAATGTATAAGCACTTCTATTCGAAATATAAATGTCATGCACAGAACAGTGTGCTTGGTTTACTTTGAATTTATAAATACATGCTTTTGTGTGTATATATTCCACGAATCCATTAAAGGGAAAACGGAATAGACTTGATAATTTATTTTTGAACAAAAATGCTTCAGAGCTCTATTTTCTGTGACTGATTGTTATTTTCTAAAATAACAGGTTTTTATTTAATTAACATATTCAAAATAATTTAAGAATTTGTACTGCGTTCAGTTAAACTATGGTTGGTATTATATGTAACGAATGAGCATGCTCTTATTTATCAAAAAACAAGAAAAATATCATTTTAAATTAAAGAAGATAAATTACATTAAATGGTGCAGAAAAGCCATGAAAAAATGCTACTTTTAGTAAAATACATTATGTGATAGTTTTCTATTTAAGGCGTAGAATGAAAAATTTTACTTTGTCGTTATAATTAAAAACTTCTATCCTAAAATTAGTTTTTTTATATTATTTTAAAGAAGTATATGACCACTCTGTTTCTCTCTCATCTTAACTTATGCAAACATAAATTTTTAACCGGATAGGAAAATTTAATTCAATTTGTTAATTGAACTTACTAGAAAATTTGTAAAATTAATGATTATATAGCTTAACTAGCTTGCAGGAAAATGCATTTTACATAAGCAACAATTTTAATTAAATTTTTTGATTTTTCTTTCTAACTAATTTTCCAATAATAAATCATTTATTTAAAAAATATTAATTTCAAGCGCAACATCATTAGTAGTTATATATTAAAACTTTAAAATTATAAGTCCTTTGTTATAAATTACCCACATTTATAAAGTTTAAGGAATATAAGTTTTTAATTATAACGTATTTCCCTTTAGTGTCTCACAATTTTTCACTAGTTGTAATTTAAGATAGATACTGTTGAGATGCATTATTTGAATACTACTTTTTATTTAAGAAATTACGAAAAATATTACGATTCTTGTAATATTAGGGAAACATTTTCAGTAACTATTCAAAATAATATAAATTTATTTGAAAGCTAAACTAAATAATTAATAACAAAAATTGTTACAAATTTATCTATGTAATTAACTTTTAAAATTATTACATGCGCTTAAAAATACGAAATGAACAGTTTCAATAACATTTTACAAATCTTATTTTGAAATATAAAATTAATTTGTAAAATGTTTTAATAAATAACGTACAACGAATGTAAACTTTAGTATGAATATATAATAAAATTAAAAAATTGGCTTCGTTGAAAAGCGCAAAATAAATATGATACCAAGAATTCTGAAATGTTTTATACAAAATAAAATGAAAGGAAGGCTCAGTATTTTAGAAACTAATATAAATTTTATATTAATTTTATGAATTTAAGCAAAATATTTTACGGTGAAGTGTGTGTGAAAAATACATATTACCCATTTTTTTAGTTTTGTTTTTAGTTAATTAATGTTGTATATTTAAAGCATATAAAAAATTGTGTTTAATAAAACAATATATGTTTAAAAAAAGTCGCATAAGTTTAATTAAAAAATTCCAAAACTTCTATTTAATGTTAAAGCATACTGTTTAATGCTCCTACTTAATATATAAAGTAAAATAATGTACAAATTGCATTAGAGTTTGTTGTTTTTCCAAAAGTACTTTAGATTTTTAGCTAAGCGAATATTTATATTAAACATATTTGTACACTAAACCATATAAAAGAAGTGTGTGTGTGATATACGAAAGTACATTATAGCTTTTGTTCCCGCAATCAAAAGAAGTTATTAATAAAAGCAGGAAGATTATCTGATCTCAGTGAAGACAGTTTCTTTATTATATATTTTTTTTTATTTTTGATGTCAACCAAATTTTGTAAAACTGTAAGCAATAACTATTTATGGAGAATCATTTTTTTTCAGTTTGAATGAAAATAAAGATTTTTCAATATTTTTTTCATGTATTAAAACCAATTGTAAGCAGAATACTAGCATATTAAAATGAATTAGATCTAAAGAAGAATATTTTTTTCATTTTTCTTATCCAAAATTATGGTAACTTTTTCCTTAGTGCATAATTTTTTTTTTACACTAAAGGAGTGAGTAATTTATTTTAAAAATTTAAGTATTGATTAAAACAAAAATATATGTATACAATTTCATAATCTGAATAACAAAAAGGAATCAGTAAAAAATCACTTTATGCTTATCCTTTAAAAATAATAACTTTGTATATTACAAAAGTGAGTTAGCAATAATTACACAAATTTAGGGATTATATATATATATATATATATATATATATATATATATATATATATATATATATATATATATATATATATATATATATATATATATATATATATATTAATATATTATTTGATAACTATTTCAGTGTATATTTTGCTATTATGTTGATGCTATCGGAATATGCTATACCGAGAATAAATTTTGTTTTTTATACTAAATACATGGCATGAGTTGTAAATACAATATGTTTGTGATTACTTTACAGAATATATGTATAAATAGATAATAGCTAAATGAGTTGAATTTTATAAAAAAAAGAAGAAAGCAAATTTTTAATGTTTTTAGATTTTAAACGAGGGATTTTTTAACCATATTTTGTTGTTTTGCAATACATGCAAAATAGGATGTAAATTAAAAAATATACATACAAAATTCATTTATTTGAATTCAATCAAATATAATATTCATGTTGTATTTTTGTCTTCATGATTGGCATGTTCCAAACAACTTTTGTTTCCTTGTTTTGAATCAATTTGGTTAATAGTAAAAATAAAAGCTTATAACGAAAATTACACCTTCGTCTTGATGTTATCTTTATTTAAATTAACTGAAACTCCATTAAAGTTTTTACCATGAAAAATAGTTAAGTATACAGATAAGCAACTTTGTTATTACTTATAAAATAAAGTATTAAACTTTAAGGAAATCTTTAAGCAAACTAATTTAAAACTAAATAATTTAAATCTGGTTATTTTTATTTAATATAAATGAGCCCCAGTTTTTAAGCAATCCATTTTCAATCTATAAAGTTTTAACATTATGTTAAAGATAAACTTCCTTTTTACTCCAAAATTGTTCTATTTTCAAAGCTCAATATTGGCAAACAATCAAAACAAATGTAGTTTGATTTATCGATTATAAATAAAATAAGAGATATATTTAGTTTATTAAGAGAACATAGTTGACTTCCCAGTCAATTTACTCCTGTAATTAACTAAATAAGCTACTTTTACATGTTTAATATTTATTTTCTAGTTTATTGTTTGATAAGAGTATTTGGCTATGGCTTATCCTTTTGGAGATTAAACTTGGTTTCTACGGTTCCAAACTTGCATTCAGCAGTCACCCGGGATTGCTTTTCTTATAATTAAGGAATTCTTATGTGACATAAATTGAAGTATTTATTTGGTAGATATTTAAACTCATTACCGCAAAATTTAATTTAGTTGTGTAGATTTATATAGTAATGTACTACCTACAATTAATTTCTTAATCATATTAAAAATATTTTCCTTAAATATGAAATTTTAAATTATTAATGAAGAATAAATAATGTAAGAAAGAAAATTTTATATTTAGTTTTGTTTTGCTTTCATTAGGCAATTTATATTTACTTGCAAACACTTTTTTTCCATTTATAGAGAAAGAAAATAATTTTGGAATAGTTTAATAAAAACATTATTATTTCATTAATTAAAAAAAATATTTACGCTAATTTCTTTAATATAGCAGGAAAGAAAAATGTGATATAAATTTATTAAATATTCAAATATTATTGAAAAGTTTCTGAAAAATTAGTTTGATTTAAATATAATACAATTATAAATAATATGTTTAAAAATATTTCTCCTCACTTAGGGAATTTATGAATAATTTTAAGATTTTCTTATCTTACACACACACTTGCTATTCATGGAGAACAAAATTAACTTACATAAGCATTAAAATTATTAGCTCACGTTGAAAATGGAATTTATTTGCATTGAGGAAACATTTTCATGACCTTCATCAACACACCTGGTATATAGGGCCTGTAAACATGACACACTTATAACCAAACTGATATCAGTGGATGTCGACACACGAATTAACATGTCGTGATAGGAATCTATCAAAATACTGAAGGCATCCTCAGGAAGGGTTCTTCGTTTTTTGACAACAATTTGGCAAATTTCATCTTCTGAAGGATTTAGTGGCAAGGTCTGAAAAGGTCGTCTAATCATATTTCAAATGTGTTCGATTGGTAAGAGATCTGGTGAACCTGATGGCAAGGTAAGCAAGTGCACACATTGAAGGGCATGTGTAATGGTTCGAGCAATGTGCGGTTGCTTGTTATCTGATCATATATGATGTTGTGCACCGCTTGAAGGTAAGAGAGTGTCACCGGTCTTAACACATCATTTACTTAACTTTCATCTGTATTAGTGAAGGGAATACGATTTTGCGAAATCTTCGAATTGTACGTCATAGCACCCAAAACCATGATGTCATGTTGTCGTGCGGTAGGGCATTTCACAATTGCTACAGGATTGGATTTGTATCCACGTCAACGCCACATTCATGCGCGGTGACTAGTACTGAGGAACAGAAACCAGACTCATCTGAAAAGACGATTCTGTACAACTCCGTCGCTCACATCGCTTTAAGCCAGCATCATTTTAGTCGTTGGTGCTTATGGTGTGGTGTCACTGTCAGTTTTCTTAAAAGACATCATGAGTGCAAATCACTAGCTACTAATATTTGGCCAATGGTACTTCCCAAAATGGGAGCATCCAGAGTGCCTGGCGCATACTGCAGAATTTGAGTATAGGTGATTTGAGTAGCCGCCAACGTCATTCATCAGACGTATAAATCCACCTCTGCTGACCTCACTCTGGCTACACCAACACTCCGCCAGCATTCCATACTTCTTTTCTACATCTTCGCAACAGTCGGTGAACTGTGAACGCATCCTTTTGTCTATGAGTTGCGACGCGTATTAATAACCAACCTGGATTTCTCTGTCATATAACAATGGTCCCCATAAAGTCGTATTTTCTAGAACTGACTTCTGCGACGGTGCCTTTGCATTGCATTCTGTGCAATTACAGGCGCACTCTTTGAAAGTGTGTTCTTTGTGAAAAGAACACACTTTCAAAGATTATTTTCCAAGAACTAATAATGGTGCGAATATTGCCGATATAATGTGAGGAATTACCATATTATCCTCACCTTTTATCTGTTATCCACATGTGCTGGTGAGGTGAGCGTTTCTCTTCATTTGCTTAAATTGGTAAGGTGCATCTGCCCTGAAATTTGCATAATTTCCTGACTTTTTAATGACGATGCATTTTTAATGCCAGATATCTCTTACCAATCGAACACATCAGGGCAGACAGATATCACGCATGCTTGTGGCGTGACTTCAAAGTGCTATTAAAAGCTTAGAGATTTCGATGATTTCATTTTCGGCAATTGTGATTTTCTTGTGCTTTCTTAAATGATAAATTATGCCTCGTAAAAAATAGAGATCATTATTTGATCTAGTATCCGAATTCGACATAGGAAGGATAGTGTGCTAAAGAGATTGTGGATTATCTTTCAGGAAAATCAGTAGTCGTGTTGGAATTTGCTAAACAACTGTAATTTGGATATGTGATCGTTGGATGCTGGAGGGTGGTCCCACATGTTCAATCGCATCCACCTTAGTGCACCACTTCATGTGATGACAGGCAAATTGTGGGCATAGCAGTGACGGATCACTCAGCCACATCACGTACCATATCACAGCAAATTTATTCTGTAACGAACCATTCAAAGTCTGCCCGCACCATTCAACGTCTTTAAAGCATAATGGTCGGTCCACAAGACTTCCATTGCTTCATTTACCCTTGACGCATTAGCACAGATTCTACACCACTAGTGGTGCAATTAAAGAAAGATGTGGACGGCAGAATGAAATGAAATTGTTTTTACAGACGAGTAATCCTTCTGTATGCAATACCTCGATGGTCTCCTTCGAGTCTGGAAGCACCATAATGAAAGGATACTGAATAGCTTCGAGTCTGGAAGCACCATAATGAAAGGATACTGAATAGCTTCGAGTCTGGAAGCACCATAATGAAAGGATACTGAATAGCTTCGAGTCTGGAAACACAGTGATGAGAGGATACTGAGCAGCTGCGTTACGCACCGCCAAACTGTTCCTGCACCAGATATTATGGTATGCATTGGTATTGGATATTACTCTCGCTGTCTTTTAGTATGCATTGCCGGTATTTTAAACAGCAGAGCTACATCACCATGGTGTTGGAGACAATTGATCTTTCTTACATTCAGGGCTTGCCCGCAGTCATGATTCAACAGAATAATGCACGATAACACACGTGACGCGTTCAAATCAAATTTTCTTCTCCAATCGCCAGATTAAAATACTTTCTGTCTGGCTCGTTCTTCGGATTTATCGCTGTTAGAAAACATGTAGTCTGTGACTGGTCAACAATTACCCAGATTACATTCCTAATTGCCACACCAGATAATCTTTGGCAATGTGTTGAAGCTGCTTTGTCTGCTGTACCCCAAGAAGACAAACAAAGTACCTTTGATTCAGTGCCAAGGCGTGTGACAGCGGTGATTTCCAGCAGTGGTAGCTACTCTGGCAACTGATTTTGGCAGGAACCATACTTCACAGAAATCTATAAATTTAATCATTTGGTACTTGGTCAACATGTTATCTAATAAAATTTTGTTGTGATATATCTTGTTTTTCTTGGTGTTGCAATTTGTGTAGCCAGTAATGTAAAATAAAACACTTGTTTGGTTTTCTGAGATTTTAAAATGGGTGAGCGAGCAGTATGCTAAATATGTTTAACTTTTATACTTTCCGAAAGGAAGTTGATACATACGATCTTTTATAAAATATGCTTCACTGAATAACAACAATTTATTAAGAATTAATTAATAAAAGTACATCGGTTAATTTTCGTGAAGTATTTAAAATAAAGGAATACACAATGAGAAATAAACTGCATCACATATTATAAAATTGCCACAGATGTCGCATAATCAAAGATGCCGAATTCTGAGCTTGTTGATTTTTGGCGGATTTTCTTATGTTTCTGGCAACCTCGATTTTGTTACGCATAGACATGGAAATATGTGAAAACTATGCAGGAAATTTCATTTTAGCATTCTTAGTATTTACATCATCACGCACGTTACAATACATCATCTTAGCAATATTTTAACATCACCAAAAAATTCGGAATTTAGAATCATTAATTATAGAGCATCAGTAACACAAAATTTATTCTGATAAGATTTACTGATAAAAAATTAATATATTTCAAAATAAGCAGTTTTACATTTAATGCTATCTCTTATTTTATTCAAGTTTTTCAATATTCAATCATTTTCAGACTTCATTTTTGAAGGAATGTATAATTTGTACATGGAAATGAGATTCTTAAAATTCTTTGCATAGAAACATACATGGTAAGGAATACTAAAATATACATTGTTTTTTTTTTCTATTAATCAATACTGTAAATAATTTTGATCGGAATATTTTTATAAAATCATTGTTGGATGTTAAAATGCAAAGTTAAATTATAAAGTCGTTGCATTGTTGACATTTTTGACGTGAACAAATATAAAACATGTTCTAGAACCAAGAATTAACTTTCTGTTATTTCTAATTTGGTGACCCTTTAAGGAAAACTTATTACAGCCTGACAGTTGAAAACAATCTATGTAAGATATTTAATAAATAATCAAAATACCGTGTACTTTTATTTTGCAATCAATTTTTAACTTACAATTAATGAATGTTCCCATGTGTTTTAAAGATTTGTGTTTAGTTTTGTTATACTCATTCAAATAATTAATTTTTATTTTAGAAGCAAAGGCATATTTTATTGTAAAATGATTTTAACTTATTTTATTTACTTTAAAAAAAGCCACTTTACTCATTATAAAATATGTATAAAAAATTTTCTATTCAATTATTTTAAATTCCTTATTAGAAATTGCACTCTAACCTTTTACCTAGATATACACAATTGCAATTTTTTATGCTGATTTGAATTGCACAGTGCATTTAAACTTTTGAACATGCTAACAATTAAAATATTTATCCATTGATATTTTTTGTATATAAACGTCATTATAATATAGTATAGTCATTTCACAACTTCATATCATTTTACATTCTCAACTGAATGCAAAACATTTTTATGATGTATAACAGCACTTCAGCATGGTGGATTTTATTTCGTTTCATTTATAAGGTGAACATATTACAACATGTTGAATGTGATATTATATTTTTATTTTAAAAATTCATTTTGCATTTTATATGCAATGCTAAACAATAAGAAAAAATTAGATGAATGCATTAAAATATATTTTTGTATTTTGAAATTTAAAACGAAACAAATAATATATTGTTTCTAGAAACAAAATAATGCGAATGCATTGTTTTAGAGTGTCTTTATTCTTAGAATAAATGTACTTGTATAAAATTAAATTTTAAACTACCGTAGTAAGTTAAATAAGTCAGAAAACCTTCAAATGAAGCAACACATACTTAATAAATATATATTATGTTTACTGATTCCATACAGTTATAAGGAGTTTATTTTCTTAAAGAAACAGATTAAATTGAAAATGTTGATGTCCTTTGCAGGTATTGTTTCAAACACCGAGCATTGTTTTTAGATGTAATTTACTTGTCTGATGTAAACTACCGCTTGAAAGAGGCAATTTTAGTTTCAGGTGAAAGAAACAGCAAAAGATCACTTTACAACCATTCTTAAAAGCTTGAAAGGAATTGCAGGTGTACATTGATCTGTTAACTTTTGATTCTCTTTTTCGCAATTTAATCCAAAAAAGCTTTTATACCTTCTCAAAAGAATTTCTTTCTATAAATTAAGACAGTTACTGCAGTATTATATTGTAATTCTTTTTTTTTGCTTCGAAGAGTTTGTTAAAAAAAACTTTTTGTTGGGGAATAGTACTTTATAAATTATTAATTGCTTTAAATTTCTTTTTGACTGTATTTTTATTTAAAATTTATTAATTCTGTTTAATGTATTGAATAAGTTTAAATATTAGACTATTTATTAATACTTATTATTTAAAATGTTTTTTGTAAATGCTATTTATGTATACGATTTTAATACAATCAATTTGAATTTTTAGTCATTACTTATGAATGTTAATACATGCTTATGTATGAAACAAATAGAAGGTAACTATTAAGCAATTTGTTTATTATTTTTTTAATGTAGTGCCCTAAAAACTTTTAATTAAAAACAATATTGAATTGCAAATCTATTTTTAATATTAATTCAGTTTTAAGCTAATATATTTGACACTCAAAAATTACTTTATGAGAAATAAGTTATTATTGTCTTATGCCAGGTAATATGAGGTGCGCTGCTCAACTTTTACAACTGAACAGTAATTTTGTGTGTAGTCGCACTTCCTCAGTACACAGATGCCAGAGGAATCCGTTTATAGGGCAGGCCACCATTCACATCCCATTCATATAAGGAAAGAGAAAAGATATTTGATAGAGAGAGAAAAAGTGCATTCATGACCGAACCGGGATTCGAATCCAAGACCTCTCTTTCCGCAGTCAGTCAAACTGACCACTAAACAAGTTGGGAGGAAAGAAATGTAAGTAGGAGCAGCGCATTATAAAACTTTATATAATCAGTAAATATACTACTTTGAATACTAAGCGACTATTGATTTTTTTATTCGATTATGTTTTATGTTTCAAAAACATTTCATGTTTAAAAAGCGATGTAGGGATAGAAATGACACTAAGTCTAACTATGTGTGGCATAGACCAGTTTTTCTCTTTTGAGTTCTTCAATTGTTAATATTCTTATTAAAAATATCAGGACATTGGTATATAGATAATCTCTCTATAGTACCAAACGCCACATGTACGTAAAAATAAATAAATAAATGAGTGATTTATTTAATTTTTATTAAATTGATCCTTGTTCAATCACTTTTAAAATTAATTTATTTCCCGATGGTAATGTTAAATAACAAATGTTTGTAAAATTTATAAATATTTAAAAAGTATTAACTAAAGTGTAACATAATGTTAATTCCTCTAAATCCATTTCGAAATATCACGTGAATAGAGAGTAAGAAAATATTCTCTCGTATTGGAAAGAATGTTACTGATTTTAATTTTATAAATATATTTAATGAAGAAATGTATAAAAATATTATTTATCGATAACACATCCAAAATATCCAAATAAATGTTATCTTAAATTATTCATATAATTAATTTCCCATTAAACATTTACATTCGAAAAAAATTCTGCATGTTTATCAAAAGAGCATAGTTGTATGAATAAATTATAAAATGTTTTTCTTAGTAAAGAAAAACTTTATTTATTAAATAAAGTAAAATATTCATTTTTAAATTCATAATCTGAACCTAATAACATTAATACTTTATTCGAATCTATTGCTAAATTATAAATTATGTGGGCATTGAACAGCTATTTTATATTTGAAAAAATTAGATTCTAGTTTTAAATTTCATTTGTAATTGCTTATCAAATTATTTTCACATATACTTTTAGCTAAAAACTAAACATATATTTCTGATGCTATTAAACAATATTAAACATCTTTATTTGAAAGGGCAAAAAGAAATATGAAATAAACATGAGACATTAAAAGAAAAATGATAATAAAAGCTAGAATAACATTCTTTTAATAAAACTATTTTATAAAAGGATTATTTTTAAAATGTCTTAGTATGTTGATACAAATATATGCATCGTGAGTTATCGCTTATTGACTATCATTGAATTTACCTGAGGAAACATTATGTAACAAATATGAGAAAATATAATGAAAAGTATTTAAGAATAATTCGAACAAATTTGAAATAAAATTCATCATAGCAAATTTTGCATGAAAATATTTTTTACCAAAGCAGAAAATTTGAACAAAATTCCAATTTTACTGTATATATACCAGTCATGGTAGTTATTGTGATTCCATGTGTGTCCATTTATATGATGTAAATTTACTACAATTAATTGTAAGTTTCTTATTTACAAAAGAAAATTACAGCAGCCTTAAAATGCCTAACAACAACTTGAAGCTGTTAGGTTGTCTATAATATTGCATCTATCATTGTATAAGAGTAGGCTTGCATTTTTTTCAAGCTTTCTAACGTAACGTTGTATAAATATAGGGCTTTGTATATAAAATTATGTTTCTTGCATCACTTGACTGGTTTCAAGAAATAATGCTTAGTTGCTTTCATATTTTAATGTTTTGTCCATAGCCCTTAGCATATCAAATATTCCCTTCAGTATGGCTGGAGTAAATATACTCTCGACTACATACCAATTTTGGAAATTAAACGTCACATGGTGAATATCACACTGAAATATTCTCAGAAAATGGTAATGTGTAATCTTTAAAAAAAGGCAAAGCAATAGAAGTTTTAATTTTTTGCATACATAGGAAATACATTAACTTGCTTAAAATATAAATAGATTAAAAGAGGATTTCAAACAGATAAATAGTAATTTATTAAAGAAAAAATCTCTATTTAAACATAAAAGTAAAACAATATGCACTTATTTTTAATTATACATTACACAAAACCTTTATTTTTGCTTATATGTAGTGTGTTTTGTAAAAATTTTAACTATTTTAGAGTAAATGAATTTAAATATATATGTACTTTTTTCATTAATTTATAATAAGCATGTTTATAAAATGAATATATTGAATGCTTGAAACTATTTATTAGGGCTAAATTTATTAAAAAAGATTAAGGTTACATAAGTTTCAATATTTTGTACAAAAGACTTATAAACTAACTGTAATTATAAATTTATTAGTAACACATAAATGTTCATTTTATACTGTTTTGTTATAAAATGCTTCCAGTACGCTTTAAAATAAAAGCTTATTCCTGATGTTATACATTGTTTCCTCTCAAAGGACATGATGACGGTGTTATTTTTATGAGAAATTTCTATCTTTACGATATTGAAAAACAACATGAGTCTAAAAAAGTTACAGCCGCCGTTTTCCTGTAGAATATGCGCTTTATGCTCGAATAAAATTTCATATGAATCCAAAGCACATATCCCTAAAAAAATTCTGGTTTCTTGATATTCGAAGATATCATTTTAGCCTTTATTCCTCACGCAGAAAAAAAGTTGTTTTGTTTGCGATTTCTTTAGAAGGAGACGCATTTGTTCAAGAAACAATTATTATTCTAAGAAACAGACCGTGTGTATTTATATTGTATATTTGTTGAAACAAACAAATATCATTTTATTCAATTCGATAGATTTGTTTTGCGTATTTTAGTTAAAACTGAACATGCGTTCAAGAAGTCGGAAAATAACCACACTTAGATGAGTAATAACACAGTGAATTAAGAAGAAAAGTTATTAGATACACACACACATATATATATGTATATATATATATATATATATATATATATATATATATATATATATATATATATATATATATATATATATATATATATATATATATATATATATATATATATATATATATATATATATATATATATATATATATATATATATATATATATATATATATATATATATATATATATATATATATATATATATATATATATATATATATATATATATATATATATATATATATATATATATATATATATATATATATATATATATACTCAGGGTGCACCATAAATTCGTGAAAACTTTAAAAATTAATTAAAAAAAAGGACAAATGATCTTAAAAAAGTGTGGTTTACACCAATAATATCAAAAAGAGGGCGGATTTTTTATCAACAAAAAATTAGTTCAAATTATGGCCGGTAGGTGCCTACACGAAGCTGATTTATACAAATCAGGTTGATAATAAAACACCTGAATGGACATGGCCTCTTCATTTGATGACGCCCCTCTAAGTAAAAACATTTTTTTTGTGAACATTTGGTAAAGACCGAGTCATACGTCGAGGCTGTAAGATCATATGGCCCTTACGATCACCAGATTTGACTCCAGTAGATTTTTTGCTGTTGGGTTATTTAAAATCGCTGGTGTACCGTCCACCAATTCCACTTAACTTAAAGAAGGCGGAACTTAAAGAAGCAATTTAGCAGATCGTGTATGGGATTTCTCCAGACATGCTGTACTCAGCTGGAACAGGTGTTAAGACTCGCATTATTTGCCTCATACAATCTGTTGGAGGTCATATTGAACAAAAGAAATAGTTGAAAATCCAGAATTGTATTAGTATTGTGTTAATGTGCTTAAAACATTCATCATCATCGCCCCCTATTTGTCATTTTTTAACTAATATGTTTTGTTCTTAAAAAATATTCCCCTTTTATGTAATTCCTGCAAACCACACTTTTTTAACATCATTTTTTCTTTTTTAATTAACTTTTGAAGTTTGCGCGAATTTATGGCGCACTCTGTATATATCATGTTATTAATATATTATGTTTATAACCTTATCTATATTTCCTAATTTAACTAATTCATAAATGCCCAAAATATTAAATTAGATTGCTTAAACACTCCCTAAAAATTTTAGTAGTGTGTTTGAACAATCTAATTTGTTGATTCTATTTGGTTCAATGTTTAGAAGATTGCTTATTTTGAGCTTTTTTAAGGCAACATTTATTATTATACACAACATATTTTGTTAAAAAATAAATTTCATGCAATATTTTTTCTTTTCTTAAACATATCTTAATAATGAGAGTCTTCGTCTTCAAATTTTTGATTAAATAAAATATTGAAATATCATACTTTTTCCTAAAAGAGAAATAAAATCAGTTTAGTAAATTTTAATTAATTTAATCCTAAGAGCAGCAGTATTTATTAAAGTTAGATCTAATTTTAAAACAAATTTTATTTAACTGTAATTTTATATATATATACAGTGGTGGGCAAAATTGTGGACACTTTTGGAAATTTTTATGTTTTTGAACTGTGTATGCTTATAAAAAGCATTACGTTTTACAAAATGCAAACTTGCTTATATCATTTTAAGGAGAATTTATTACTGAATTCAATACAAAACACAAAATTCAATTATTTGCAATACAAGAAAGTTAAGCGATAATAGTTATCGATATACATTTGATAGTCATGACTGCAGTGAGTTATCAGTACTTAGTAAAGTACCCTTTATTTTTGATTACAGCTTCACATCGACGTTTCATTGAACTGACAAAAATTGTAAGCTCTTTTTTCGTTATTAAATGATTTCAGGAAACTATTATAGCCTTGATTAGTTCCTTTTTATTTGATGGGTGCGACAAGAGTTTTCAAACGGTGCCCCAAATTTTCGATAGAATTGAGGTCAGGACTGTTTCCTCACCATGACAACAATTTAATGCTCTTTGTGCGAAGCCCCTCTTTCGATATTTTGACCGTGTGGCAAGGAGCAGAATACTACTGAAAAAGAAACGAATCATTCTTGAGAAAGAGATCTCTGATGGAAGGTAGAAGTTTTGGTTCTAGAATAGTGTCAATATATTTTCTGGTATTCAGTGTCCCATCGATGACATGAAGGCGACCAATACCATCTGATGACTGGTAGGACCAAATCATAACACTAACTGGGTTCTTCACAGTTGCTTGGATTCAATCAGGATGTAGCTCTTCTCCTATTCTGTGCCTTAGATATTATCGCCCATCACTACCAAATTACGATAGGTTAGTTTCACCACTCCATATCACTTGTGACCACTATTCATCTGTCCAATTACTGTGTTCCTTTGCCCACTGTAGTCTTTTTTTCGTTGCTAAAATTTAAGATAAGGTTATTTTCATGGAATTCTACCTCTCAGTCCAACATCTGTTAACCTTCTCCTGATTGTTCAAGAACTGACAGGAAACCATCATCATTCAGATCACTTCTGATTGCCACTGATGATATTTTTCTATCTGGTAGACATAGTCTTTTTATTTTTCTGTCACCAATAGATGTGGTGCACCTTTTTCGGCCTTTCCCTTCTTCGTTTTTTATTAAAATTGTCTCCTGATATCGCAAACAAAAATTTTCGGACTCCAGATGTAGTTGCTGAACCACCCACCTATTTTGCAATTTCAGCATAGGAACGACCACCTTCTCGTAATACAATAATATTACATCTCTTTCTAGGTGTCCAATATACTCTTTTATTTGATGTTATTGCTTCTTGACTAAATATTAAAAGTTTTTACAAAAATTCATATTTGTAATTGCAGTGTATATGAAACAGATCCTCCTTCTACAGAACGAAGAAAAATAATGAATTGTTTCATGTGTAAACATGATGTCAGCTTCTACTGGCAGTTACTAACATTTGATTGGTTCCCAGAATAATAACAGTGATTGCCCATGAATGCTATACATTACAAACCACTTCATAACTGCGTATTTTATTTATATTAAATTACATATAACTTTTTTGTATTGCAAATAATTGAATGTTGTGTTTTGTATTGATCTAGTATTAAAGTCTCTTTATAATGATATATACAAGTTTGCATTTCGATAAACGTGGCATTTTCTATAAGCATGCAAAGGTCTAAAACATAAAAATTTCCAAAATTTACCACAATTTTGACCACAATGACATATATATATATATATATATATATATATATATATATATATATATATATATATATATATATATATATATATATATATATATATATATATATATATATATATATATATATATATATATATATATATATATATATATATATATATATATATATATATATATATATATATATATATATATATATATATACATGTTTATTTAGGCCTATATCTTTAGTACATCTGAAAAAATATTTTAAACAGTATTAGGTAAACCAAATATATATATATATATATATATATATATATATATATATATATATATATATATATATATATATATATATATATATATATATATATATATATATATATATATATATATATATATATATATATATATATATATATATATATATATATATATATATATATTGAATGTAACAAACTTATATATATAAAAAATATAACAAACAACTTATATTGTAAGCAAGCTATATTATTCGAAACTACTGATTCTCAGATTTTTATAAATGAATATTAATCATTCAAAAATAATTTAGCATCACAAAATTTCTTATGCGTACTTTTTGTTATAACTCTTTGAAGATCTGTATTGATTAATACAGCAGTAAAAGCGAAATCAATTTTTATGTGTACATTACAGGGCATAAAATTTGTTATTATAAGTAATGAAATATCTCCGCATTTTATTCATTGTTAAATTTAAAAGCACTTACATCATAACGTATTCCTTCATTTAGAATACTATAGATTATAAAATGGATTTCATTATTTGAAAAATGCCACAAATTTCTATTTTATTAAAACTGTTCAATAATTTTGTATTTTTAATACTCTAATTAATTAAATTCTTGTTATAAAAATATTGTGATTGAAGACATAACTTCAAACTGTAAAAATACTGTTCCTTTTATCTTATAAAATAGTACTATCTTTTACAATTACTTTAATTGGATATTTTCTTTCATGTTTATTTTACTTGTTTTAGACCAATATTAACAGATATAAGTATTATCATCTCCTATTTAGAAAATATTTTTATTGAAATGCAATCATGCATGAAATTTAATTTCATATATTATATTGCATGTATTATGTCTTCAATAGCAAACGTTATGTATTGTAATGAAATTATTCAGAAACCCGTACAACAGCAGTGATGCATTTAAATGTCTTTGATAGGTGATAAGAAGTGAACTCAGTCAATATATCTGAAGACATATTATTAAATTGCTTGATATTAGCTCAATTTAACGCAGCAAGTACATCTATTTTAAATATAATTATTACATAATGTATTTAAATATTTTTTAAAATTATAACGAAATTGTAAGAATACAAATAAATAATATAATTTTACATTTTATGTAAAGTAGATGCCTTTAATTTACAGAAAAATATGTTTAGATATGAATAAAGAAATAATGAATATCCAGAATCAGTATATATGACAATATGATTAAATAAGAGAAAATGAGTTTGGAATATAGATTATATTCTTTATTTTTCTACATAAATGGTTATTAAGATTTGTATATTTTCTTTTCTTCCATCATATTTACCACAAAAGTAGAATTTTTTAGTTTTTTTCAATTTAAGATAAAATATAGCTATGTCGTCTGACCACTTCGCTAATTTATTTAGATTTTTGTCTGTCTTATAAATCGAAACCACTTAAATAGTGGTTAACAGGAAACTACCTTCAGAAAAATTGCATTATCTACAACTTGCAAGAAAATTTTAAGCAATAGATATGTACATTAGTATCTGCAGTTATTAAGAATTTTAGCTCTATCGCATGATAAAGCTGATGTTGAGAACTCAGTGTTATTCAGCCGTGACTCTTTGATACAGTCTTTCACAGCTGAAAATTCTGTGTTTAAACCGTTGTTGACAGCAAATTGCAAAACTATACACCTCATATATATATCATATATAAAAAATTTTAAATGTTAAAACAATTAAATCAATAGAAAATGTTACAAAACATTTTTTTTTATTCTAAGACAGTGCTTAGTAATACTTTAATTATTTTAACAATTAATTTCTTTCACATTTAATATTATTTCAAATCAAATATATATAAGATCTTCCAATTAATATTTCATGCGTCTTTATTTTGCTGTAAATATTATTACCAGTTAAATTATTAAAATAACTATATGTATTAAAATCAAAATAAATATCATATGCAAATGAGTAATAGTTAAGCAAATCATGTAAAGGTATTTAATGCAATATGTAAGAGCAAATATTCAAAAGAAAAATTGTTTTTGTCATGTAGAAATGAAAGTAAACAAAACTTTTGGAAGGAAAGATATTTATGTAAACTATCTGCATTTTTTATTTTTGCAAAATATTATATTCTGGTTCCGATGAGGATAGATTAAAATGAATTAATGCCAATAATGAAGAAAAAAATCAGCAAAATAGTTTTCTGTGAAGCATTATAGATTCACATAAAAACTTGAGAAGATATTTTAAATAATTTTAAAGCTTGTTTATTTTCAATGAAGGAACGAGAAATTTTATTTTCTTTGAATCACAAGTGGCAGGGGATTTTTAAATTAAAAAAAATAGCTTCATTTAGTTGCCGTTATTCATTATTTTTCAGAATTGCTTTTATACATGTAAATTGCTTTTATTTATTTATTTTACATACTGAATATTTTTATTACTTCCTGAAGCTAACATGAAATCATTTATATAAAGGATAAAACGTATTGACTTGAAAATTATATTTTGTCCAATAAAATTTCCGTTCCAAGAATTTTTTCTAAAAATTTTATGTTCCATGATTATACAGTATATATCAGTTTTTAAAAGTAACTTAAAATTTTGGAAAAGTTAAGCATAGGTTTCATTTGACTTTAAATCATTTAAACATATATTCACAGCGGTTCATATTAAAGACTGCAATATACATTTAATGAGAAAGGACAGTATGTTACTTAAGTATCATGATTCTAAGAGATTAAAAACGAAAATTTTTGAAGATTTTGACATGTTTTTGAAAAAAAGTTTCTTTTTAAATGGTTCACTTATTTGTTTCCATAATATCTTTTAATATCCATTCATAATACTTACTTTACTGATAGAAAGCACATCTGTTAAATATTTGGCAAGTATTGAAACTAATATTTTTCATATTAAATTTACAAAAGTAAGATTTAATCTCTAAACTTAAATATTAATTCCTTGTTTCAGAAAACAATTAAATACTAAATTATTATTTCGTAAGAACTTGTATCCTTATGGCAGATTAAAATACTATAATTCGAGAATTGTGTAATGAAGAAAAATATAGTCTATTTTGACTTGTTTTCATACAAAACACTTTATTTATTGAAAATTTTTTTATTAAAATGTGATATTCTTAGTTAAAATAACTTTTTTTCTGTTGAAATTAAATAATACATTTATCAAAACTTAGTTTCTTTTTTATAAGATACATTTTAAGTACTACACCAATTAAAAAAGTAAAAATAAAATTAATTGAAGAAATATGCTTGCATTTCTGTCCAAATAAGTTTACGATTGTTTTTCAGTTTTCGATTTCATGGTATATGTGCAATATTTCCTATTAGCTTTGAAAAAGTGTATATACTTCAGAGTCTTTTGTAAAACAATGAATATAACTCAATCTACTATTCAGATGCCATAAGCAGCTATGTTTTTTTTAAATTAAATTTCGGGATTTTTTATTCCATTTGAGATTTTCTTTTTGATTACATTCAATGAAGATTGTTGTCAAAAATAATAATGCTTTATCTTCTTATCGATTATTTTAATTCTTAGTGTACATTTTTTTTCCATTAACAACTTTATAAAATGAATATAAAGAAAACACATCATGATCATATATTCCCGCGTTTGTGATTAAAATTTCCTACTTTTTTATTGTTTTTCAAATATTTAAAAAAATAATTGGTACAATACAATGGCTTAAATTTCGTAAAACAGAAAAAAGGTAAAAGTATTGTATGGCACTGTTTCAATTATATTAAAATGCATAGTTATATCTAATTGTATGCCAAAAATTTTAATAAAAATATCTAAACGTGCATATGTAAGTGATTAACATAAGTGACATTACTCTACATAGCATAAGTGAATTTTAAAATAAATTAAATAAAATGTTTAATTATGAACTATTGTATTGAAAATCTCTTATAAGTACTTATTGATTATTGAAACAAAGACTTTTTTCCATAGACAAATTAAGTCTATATACTTTGTGTCATTAATCAATTATTACATTAATTACAAAATGTTTAAAAATATTCAGTGATATTTTAATATTGGGAAAAAACATTCTTTAAGCATCATTAATTATTTTTGTAATTCATTTGACTGCATTTCTTGCAAATTTTTTAATGTAAAGAATAATGATTCTCTTAAATAACATATATGATAACTTAGATTAATTTAAGTTTATCTTTATTAAAAATCCAACTTTATTTGAAAAGTTTAATAAGTTAAAAAAATTTCTAATAAAAATATAATAAATTACATCAGATCCATAATAATTTATGAATTAACATTTAAATGTTAAAATAATAATCACATTCAAATTTACTAATATTTTTTAATTTAATTAACTTTATATTTGTCAAATGAGCACATGTATTATTTTAATCTGAAAAGATGGTGTTATCGAGTCTAAAAAGGTATCAACATATAAACTGTATGACTCTGAAGCTACAACATCAAGAAAGAGTAGCAAGAAGATTATGCAATTTTCAGGGTAGACACACTTTGCCGAATTATGCAAATGATGAAAAACGCGTAGCTCTCCTACTCACTTAGGATAAGACAGCAGGCGAATAATCGTTTAAAGTTTGTTCTGGGAGCAAATGACGTCTGTAATTGCAGATGACCTGGCATTAGAACATCGTTGACGAAGTCAGTTCCTGCAGATAAACGAGTTTATATGAGCAGTGGTGATAGGACAGAGAAGGGAAGTTTGGTATTTACGGAAAATTGCAGCTGATAGACATCTAGACGCTTCCACAGTGCACAGGCTGTGGCAAATATGATTGAAAAAAATAACTTGCAGGATGATGGTTCAGCCAGATTAACGTCAGCACATATGAATTGATACGTCTGACAAATGGTGGTGGCGCTTCTCCAATCATATCTACCGAAATTCTGCAGCATGTGCAAGACAACATGGATACTCCGATATCGAGAAGAACCATTTGCCGTTGATTGGAAGTGTGACACAGGATCGTTTTCTCAGATGAGTTACGCTTCTGTTACCTCAATGTTAGTCACCACGTACGAGTGTGGAACCGTCATGGAGACAGGTGCAATCCAGCAGAAATTGTGGAACGCCCCACCACGCGATAATGGAGCATCATGGTTTTGGTATGTCACTGAGAAAGATTTAAGTTCACATCTTGTTATATTCATGGCATTATGACAACCCAAAATTGTGTGGAATGCGCTGAAGTCGAAAAGACTCTCCTACCTTCAGAGTGTATCCAATGCTCTTTATCAGCACGATACCTCCCAACATCACATTGCTCGCATCAGCTAGCATGCTCTGAAAAATGTAGAGCTTCTTCCCCGGCCACCGTGTTGGAAAGATCTCTCACCGATTAGACACATTTTTGATATGATTGAACACCATTTGCGATTCCTGCCACTGACTCCTTTAGAAGACGCGTTTTGGCAAATGATTGTCAGGGAATGGAGATCCAGTCTTCAGGATGCCATCCGTAGCCTTATTGGTTCTGTGCATAGGAGTATTGCTTTTTATATATGTGACACTGTGGTCCTACACTCTATTGACACACACCTGTTTTAGATCTATATTAAACATATAATTTCAAGGTACCGGTCACTTATTATTTTTTTTTCCTTTGCTGTCTCCCTCTTTTTGCTGAGTTTCGTCACTGTCTGGCAACTCCTATTTGGTTAGCATTTTCTATGTCAGGCTATAAAAAATCTTCTAAGATGCTTTGATGTCAATGCTTATAAAATCATTGTGAAAACAATCTTCAGTCAAAAATATTATCAGATTTAAAATCTATTACGAATACTTTTTAATCATAAACATTTTGGAAAAGACATGGTTTGACATAAATAATGTTTCAATATTATTTCTTCCATCTTATCTGCAATTAATTCCCAATAATTTTTTTTTGGTCTTGATCGTGTAAATTACTTGGAACGAAAAGAACATTTAAAACAAAAAAAAATGTTTCAAATAGGAATACAGAAAGTTCTTTTACCATTCGAAAACAATTCAGACTGTAATTTCAAGAGGAACTCTAATGGTCCGAAGTGAAGTACTAATGCTCCCGTTCGAAATGAGGGAAGTGAAGTGAAGAAGCTGATCACAAAATGATAGATAAAACTCCTTGTCACAAAGGCACATCAGAGGAAAGAAATTCTGCAAAATGTGAATAACCAAACATTTTACGCGAATCATTTCATGAAAATTTTAAAATCGTAACATTTTAAAAAGAAAAACAAAAAAACTCAACACACACATTTCATTCGGCTCTTAGACATTTTAATAAGAAGAGGCATTTACATACTGAAGAAAATGTCATTAATGCCACCACATATTACTACATGCAAATAATACTCATGGTATTTTGTATTTAAATAAATTTAAATTTCAAAAAGGAAATATTAAAACTAATACCATAATTAAATCTGAGTAAGTCAAGAAATATCAACCAGAAAGAAATCCTCGTAGTTATAATACAATATTATGAAATAAAGAAACTAATTAAAAATTACTTTAAGACTTTATACATATTATTGACATATAAAAACAATTTTTTGAAATGCATGGAATGTGTTAATATAAAATTACAAATACTGAAGGATACAAAATATCAAGAATATATATTCTGTGTTTTTACATTGAAAATAAAGAAAATGGGCAGTTAATGTGACAATAGCTTATGTGAAATAATGTCCAGTAAAAATAAGTAATTTAAAAATTTAAAGATAATAATTGATTAAATATACGTTATAAAAGCATTCCTTGATGTACCTAACAATATAATAATATTTTTAACTGCACCAATTTTAAATTAAAAAAAATAAATAATTAACATGTCGAAAACTTTTTTTTTGCTATAAAATAATGTAAAACAATAATAAATTATTCGAAGCACCCATATGTAAAACTTTTTGTAAGTATATATATATATATATATATATATATATATATATATATATATATATATATATATATATATATATATATATATATATATATATATATATATATATATATATATATATATATATATATATATATATATATATATATATATATATATATATATATATATATATAAATATATATATATATATATATATATATATATATATATGTATATATGTATGTATGTATGTATGTATGAATATATATTTCTATATGATATTTTATTGCTATATTTAAAGATATGTAATCTATTTTCATACTGAAATTTATCTTAAATGTATAAATTATTATAGAAAGAATTTATTTAGTCAGAGCCGCAAATTATAATTTCATGCATCCATAAACTTTAAATTGGTTTAATTTATAATTATTATACAACTATTGATGCATATGAAACAATAGTTTTTTCAACCACAGATATGCTCTTTATTTTTAGTTAGGTTATATTCTTACTCTCAGAATTAGGATGCAGATCTTGAAGAAATTTCTTATTTTGAGCTACAAAAGAAAAAGCAACCATAAATATAACTGCATGTGTTTTCTTTTGAAATATGTGCTGCGAGTCAAAACAAAATTTAATATAAAACCAAAGAACATTTTTTCTGAAACACACATTCTTATTTTTATGATTATCTAAACTTATCTTGTCTCAACTTATATTTATCCTGTGTTATAAATCCAGTTTTCATAAGAGTTATCGTTATTTATTTACTTAGCATGAAATTTAAATTTCGTTTAAGATATAAATATGATATTTCTATTCGTACTATTTTGTTTGCCAATAATGCATAAATAACATTTATTTTAAGTCCTATGAATACTTTTAATCACATATTGAGGAAATTTTTACTTAGTTAAATATTATTTAAATAATTTGAATACTTCTTTATTATTGCCTGTGTAATATTTGAATTATTTTCTCCAAATATTACATTGCTTTTGTTTTTCCGATTTTTAAATAGAATTAAAACTAAATTTCATAATAAAATTACGGGAATAATTAACAATTGAACAACGTTTTACAATAAGCAGCATTCTTCAATAAGCCAATTTTGAAACTGTGTATTGAAATAAAGTAAATCAGGAAAGCAGCCCCAAGAACCTACTGTAAAAATAATGATATAATATGTGGAAGTGCAAAGTCCCTTTCCTGCAGTTTGTAAAAGTTTGACACCCCTTGCTAAAGAGGACTTTCGTACTGCTAAGTTCCTATTGGCCCAGTTATGCAATTTTATATTATTTTTATAGAGTAAGTTTTGAGATATATAGGTAATATTTTAAGACATAAAATTTAGATTTTGCATATTGTTTTACAAGAACATAATTTTTTATTTTCTTTTCTTTTTTAGAATTCAGATTCAACGATATGAAAAGGATTTAATCTATTGTATATGAGACATAATAAAAAAAGATATGTTTACATATCAGTTATTTATAAATTAAATTGAGATTTTGAAACATAATAGCAAATATGTTTTAGCTACTTCAAATGTATTTTTCTTTTCAGCTTAAAACATTATGCTTAGGAAAAAAAAACATTTAGATATATTCATTTTAAAAATTGATTTCAATAAAATCAAGCATCTAAAATCTAATTTTTTCAACATGCATAAGAATTTAAAAATTTTCAAATTTTATAGTTTTACGCAAGTAATAAATCTAAATAAATTGTTAAAAATATAATATTTTTATTACTTTTATGAAAATAAAAGAATTTAATTATTAATTAGAGATGTAATTGATATTGATCACCTATTAGGAACATTTATTTTGTTTCTTTTATTTTAATTGTGTATTTTACTATTGAAACTAATTACACAAATGTTATACAAAATTTACGAATTGAATTTAATTCATAAAACACTTATTTATACAATAGATTATTTAGTAAACAGAATTTATGTATCAGTGGGTAAAAATTTTAAATTATTGCAGTTTATAATAATAACTTTGCTCGCTGAATACATATTTTTATTATAATGAATATAAATATTTAAATTGGATCTAAATTTCAACTTGTTATTTACAAGGACGAAAGCTAATAATGTTTAAATATTTACCATGACAAAGATTTGCGTTTCTAATCATCTACTTGTATATGGTATAATGATATACACTATGATGAATCGAAATTTTGCATTTGTATGCATCTAAACCTGTGCTAACAATTTGCAGATACAAATCAAATATTTGATCGAATATTTTAGAAATGAAATATTGATACATAGGAAAGGTAATTTGAATTGCAACAAAAAATATAAATATTAAATAATAAAATAAATTAATGTGCATTCAATGATTATGAGAAAATTTTATGTGATTATAGAAACAAATTAAAATATAGGAAAAAGGTGCCATAATTTATTTTGCAGAATTATTGTATATATCATGATAAATATTTATGAATCCTAGCTATTACTCATTTAAACTTTATTTTATAACAAAAGTCTAAGTTAAACTCTATGCATATATAAAGCATCCAATATTCTTTATAGCTAAAGTAAGTGGATATGTAATTCTTTTAAAGTGGGGAAAAAGATCTAATGCAAATACCAATACTAAATATTTTCATAAAATATATTATTATTATTATTAATATTTGTTTAGTTGTTTTAAAATATTTAAAAAATCATATTTCAGAAATATTTTGCTGTTTTGATTATCATCTAAATATTATTATAGTTAATAACAGGATAGTTTATATTATGTAAGGCAAGCACGATAAATTGCCACGCACAGCTGATTCATATAATTTTTTCAAATAAATAACCATTTGAATACAATAGAATCTTCATAATCGTCATTAATTATCGAAAGACAGAACTTCTTCTTAACATTCAGATATTTTAAAAATTTCTTTCATTGATACTTGTGAATAGAAGAGAGCAAAATAATCGTTTTTAATGTAAATGTATTTTAATAAGAACATCAATAAATACTTTATTCCAAGAATATGTTTAACAAATTTCTTAACATTTAGGTACGTTGTTGCTTAAAAACACATGATTACAAAATATGCACTAGATTTTGTTTACTAGGGGCATAATATAGTGTGACTTCCTTGGTAAATAAGGTTAACGCTAAATCCACTAAAATTGAAGAGCACAAGCCTGAAATTACGGCTATAATTTCCTGGAAACAAAGTGACTTATAAAGAGCCAAGATGGTATTTCTAATTTAAGCATATTGCAATCCCTAACTAAAAACATTATTTCGCAGTGGGTTCCGGCCTCTTAAGCATCCCTTCTGCGCCTCGTCGATTTGTTGTTGTTGTTTTTCTTCTAGAAAGAGGACATGATTGCCTTGCACTCCACTTATTTCATCTAAGAATTATGAATAACATATGTGTGTTATTCGAAAGGGACATTATTATGGAGACTCTTTTTATCGATAAATGTCCAGAAGTCTCTGGATATTTATTTGAACGATATTGACTGGCAGGAGAAAAATATCTGGATCTACAACCTATTTGTTGTATTAAGTTATTTTATATACTTTTTTCTGTATTCTGATATTCATATCTGTTGTTGTTCTTCCTATACCTTCGTATTGTGCATATTTCACAAGCTGGTCAAAGAAATGTGTTTACGCTCTACTGCTAAGAATAAGAAAGAACATAATGCCTGAAATATTAATCTTTAACAACATTGATTTACATCTTTACCACATTATACAGCGAATCACTAGGTTCACATAACATGAATTTTTGAAGAAAAATGAGACAAAAATAATTAATACAAAAAATGTGTCCTCATATTAATGCCAATAAATTAGGGATGGTGATGTGAATTTTTGTGTATTAACTATGCAGTTTAGAACACTTATTAAATTAATCACGATCTATAAAATCTCCATGCCAACTTCTTCCTTAAGAAAGGCTTTCACTTTGTTCTCCATATAATCATTATTTTTGAAACATTAACTAATAAGAAACTTTTCCATTAAAAAAATGTTTGAAGTCACAAGGAACAATTTCTACATGATATAAGCAAAGTCTTCCAATAAGAATTGATCGATTGATTCTTAAATTTCAGATTTTTGGTGTATACGCATCATTGTGAAAAAGAAATAACTGTCCAGAAACCATTTTTCATCTTATGTTTCTGATGTACGCAGTAGTTGTTTTCAAGTATGAAAATATTGACTTGAAGGATTGTGATTTCTTTCACAAGAAAACAGATGATCGCAAATAATTTAACAAACTGACAAAAAAAAAAAAAAAAAAAAAAAAAAAAAAAAAACACCATGGAATGTTTGAAGACTGTTATTACGGAAATCAATGTGTTAATGCAGAAACGCATTATGAAGAAAAAATTTATGAAACTTCATGTATGGAATAAATTTTAATTTTTTACAATAAACGGAGCAGGCATGGGTAGATACTGCCGGCTTTTCGAAGACTCATTGGCCGTGGGAAAACATGCCACGAAATACGACGAAGTCACTGCAATTCACGAGGCTACAAATCAACAACTTGCTTTTGGCCTTTCCCCTGCAAAAGTTGCCTTTCTCGTCGACTCCCAGGCAGCAATTTTGTCTCTAAATAACAATAATCCAACTGACTGCCTTCGAACTATCCAGTACCGTTTAAAACTGGAGGAGCCCATCTTGCTGGGCTGGATTGTAACTCTCCAGTTGATTCCAAGCCACGTCGGAATCTCTGGAAACGAAAAAGCACACAAAAAAGCCAAACTTGGGGCAGATAGTGCTCACACAGAAGATCCTCTTACCTTAGTAGAGCTAAGACAATTATCAATACCTACTTCAACAAGTCCTCTAATGCGGCCCTAAAAGAGGAGAGTATTGGGAAGCTATGGGAAACCCTCGCCACTGTCCCGGTTCTAAGTCACATGGAGAGAACCGAGGCTGTTGACCGCTTTCTCCTTACCACTGGACACGACTTTCTGGGCTTCCACTTACACCGGGTTGGCCTGGGTGCTGATGAAGCCTGCCCGCTCTGTGGTCATGCTAGGATGGATGCCAACCATCTAAAGCAGTGCTCTGCACTTGCCCTACATCCAGCTGACGATGTCATCAGCCGTCATATTAGAAGGCGTCAAATGGCCGAAAGGCCAAGAACGAGCGTTGGCTAAAGTAAAGAGTAAAAGTATAAAGTAATTTCCTACAATCTATTATTTCTGCCTTTGATATAACTAAGGGTAGCTTATACTCCAGATGACACTCATGTATTGCTTAGTTGTGCATTCTAAAAGTACACTAATACGCTTTGATAGTTATTAATATTTTTTTATAAATTTAATTTCCAATCTATAGGAAACAAATTAAATAAATATATGGAATTTCTCAGAGAATAATTTATATGTATGTATGTATGTATAACGGTTATAAAAAGTTACTATATTATTAAATTTCATTTAGAAACATCAATTCAAATATGAAAATTATTTAATGCATAGCAAATTTAGTGATATCTTTTTTTTCATTACCAAATTTACTTAAACATTTATCTGACCACAACATCAACTTATTTAATTCAGTTTAATAAAAATGGTAGGCTTGACCATTTAACTACATTTCTACGCGTGATTTGACAACACTCTCGGGAACAATTACAATAATTTGACTATTCTCAAAGGTACTTCTCTGCAATGAGGATGCTTTAGAACTATCACTCTGTAGCAATGCTTAGAATTCATTTTTTTCTAAATTAGTTTCGTGTATTCATTTACATAAACGATAAATTGTCCTACATACATAAATGTAAAATTGACGATGTATTTGAATTTTTCCATTTTTAGTATTCGAAGGGATTTATAAATAATAAAGGCACTGTAAATGTTATGAAGTTTTTTTGCAGGGAAATATCCAATGAAAACGCATTTAATTTTAAAGAAAAACTGCAAGAATTTGTTAAAAATGTTTGAAAGAAATAAAAAAAAATATAACAGTGAAATATGTGGAAAATATTGTCTCAAATGCTGGTACGTATTGCTTCTACAACTGGTTATGCATTATAGATGATAGCCAACATTTTTCAAAAATTCTTTTCTGAAAGCGTTGGTACTAAAATGCGAATGTTACTTTATATGATTTCTGAAGTACTTTGCACGTGAGTCTCACATTAAATACTAAAGAGAAAACGTATAAATATCTTAAATTCTTTTTTAAAACTATTCCAAAATTCACTTTAATATTTGCTATTACAAGGAATGACTAAAATGGAACTATAAACTTGAAGTTTTTGGAATAGTTCTGAAAATGACAGAAAATAATAAAGAGTAAATTTCGCGATTTATATTTTTCAAAGAGGAAAGAAATTTAGTGAAATAGATGCTAAGATTTTGTATTTTATCATATTGATTATTATGATTCTAATTATGTATTTGTAACATGATTATATAATATATTATACATACATACTATTAACTATATTACAGCGTGTTAGAAATAATTATTAATTTAGCAAAGATTTAACTGTTAGGCCCACTTATTTATGTAGTTTCTAAAATGTCGATGCCTAAAAATTGAAGAAATGTTGAGAAAATATGTTTTTTTTTTTTTAACATTAGAAGTCATTTGAAGCTTCAGAAAGGTACCATATTTAAGCTTAACACTAATTTATTTAATCTGAAATCACTAATTTATTTAATCTACTACGGATCTGAAACCATGTTTATACTTACGTCTTTTAAAACATCAGACTTAAAAAAATATTATCATGCACCAGCAAAATCAGATGCTTTCAAGGACGAATGAGTATAATTTTTTTTTCAATAAATGTTTATTGAAATGTTTCAATTTAAATGTTGAAATGGTACAGCTAAAAAAGTGGGATAACACATATATAATTGGATTTTATATTGTACCTCTGAAATTCTGATTGAAAAGGAAAATATTTATCCGTGAAACTTTTTTATGACTATTAAATTATTATATAAGGGTATAAATGATTTTTTTTTGTTTTTTTTAAATGCCAAATTTTAGGATATAGACATTTTTAGCTTAGAGGCCGTATAATTCAGGATAAAAAATTCTGAATTTTTGGTGAAGGAGAAATGTTGACAAAATACCTATTAGAGGCATGCGCTATGACATAAATACTTGGGTTTCCAAAATAGAATTTTCATTGTAATTCTTACGGGTATCCATATATATAACGCAATAAAAACTAGATCACCGTACATATGAATATCCGTCAAAAAATCAACAAACCCAGAATTTAGCATGCTAGATTATACGACATTTGTGCCGCCATATTTTATATAGTTCATCAATCACATGTTTAAAAAGATACTTGAATTTAATAAATTGTTACTAAACGTTTTATGCAAACTCAAATCATTATATACTACTTTATTCTAATTTTAACTTTTTTATTCTTAAATGTATTGTACTTATTAAAAGAAACTAAAATCGAATACTTTGAGTTTTATTTGCATCTATTAAATTAATTATAATTTGTACTTATAATCATTAAAATTGAATGTCTTTTATTCAGACGTTTTAAAACGAAATGAAAATATTTTAATTTTTGCACTTTTAGATTTATGCATTTCATAATTTGTTTACTATTTACCTTTTTTAATGATATTAAGCAGTTTAAAATAATATTTCAACGTAGTTTTATAAACATATAACAAGTTTTGAGGGATGTAATTTTATAGCTTTTTAAACCAGTGAGAAGTATCTTTCATGGCATGTCAATAAAAGGTAGAAACTTAAAAGCATGCTTTCAATCAAACATTTCGTGGTTTACTCATTTTTTCCACAGTTGCTACTTCTGCATCATGGATTTCCTTTTCCAGAAGATTGTGATCAATCACAAATGTCAGGGTTTGGAACAATCCATCAGAGATAGCAGAAGCGATGGGTCAGTTACTTGCTCCCTACCAAAATATACACCTAACTAATGTTACATTACTTGGTTCATGTAATTTATCTTATTATTGTTTTTTCCCAAAAGGAGATATGAATATTAATAATGATTCATATCTAAATGTTTTAACATAATTTTACAGCAATTTATTTAAAATAAAAGATTTATATTGTCTATAAGCTTAAAGACGAATTTTTAGTTTTGTAATGCAGGTAAAATTGATTCAAAACAGATTAAATTGATAGTGGACTTTCCCATTTATTTATAAAATGTTCCTTCAGTATTTTATTGCACGTTTTATGATATTTCGCTCTGAATTTAATTTATAAATGCAGATGTGTTAAAATATTAATTCAAATGTCGAATGTCCAAATCATATTTTTTGATTAATTTATATTTTCCTATTGTTAATTTTAACAATATTATTCAGGGAATGTAATTTTTGTATTAAATAATCAATCATTTTTTAAAATTAATTTAAAAGTTAAAAATAATAGTACATTGGTTGTTTTATTATCTTTTTTACTTTAAGATTTTATGGAATCAAAATAAAATTGATTATGTAAGGGGTATTTGAATACATGGCACAATATAAGATCATAGTTTAGTCAAAATGTAAATAAATAATATTTACCAGTATAAGTTATATTAATGAAATGTATATAAATGTTACGAAAACTTGCAAACAAATAAATAATTATTTCCAAAAATTATTCTTTGTAGATTTAATTGTTAATTAACTAAATAATTTAAAACTATTATGAATTTTAATTGAAAAGAATTATAGTTTATCATATCAAAAAATTTCATAATTACTTGCTAATATCTAAACACTCAGCAAAATAATTATTCCTTACCACTTTGGTAAATAACCAAAGCTTTTACATTTTATGTTTAAAATATTATAGTTAAAAAAAGTTCTATGTAATGATTTTATATGAATTGGCTTAGCTGTAACAATTTACTGCTGGTATTTTTAAAGTTAGTCAATAATAGTAGAGGTTATGTAACTTCATTATATATAATGTTACTTTTTTGCATTAAATAATCATGAGATGGTATACCAAATATTCAGGAAGGGTTTTGGAGCCCCTGTACATAATTCTTATAAAACAAAGTAGGCCATTTTCAAAAACCTCTGTAGTATAAGTCTATTCATTAAAAAAATCTAAAACTGAAATATAATGGAAGTAAAAATGAATACACTGTAGTTTGTACTATATAAAAAATTACATGACAACAATATAGTTATAAACATTGGTATTTGTTGTTAAACAATAATAAATAAATTTTTAAAGTAAATCTAAATTTGAAAAACAATAGATTTCAATGACTTTCATGTAGTATCTAGAAGTTGCCAAGCAAAGAGTAAACTGTTCGGGAGTTTTTTTTTTTTTTTTTGTCACTTTGAAGGAAATAGATTTTCAGATTTTAAAATATTTAGAAAACAATATTTCAAATTAATTAATTTGTGGATTAGTGATTAGTTAGTAGAGAGAAATTAGTTTCAAGTATTGAATTCAACTTTCTGATTTCAAAACTATGAAAATTTTAGCTAACAAGTTATAATAAAATTTTAAAAATAAACTGTTCTTTTCTAAATTATTATTTATTAAATCTGTATCTTTATATGTATAAATACAGATGTAATAGATTTAGTATTATATCTTTATCTTTATCACACATTTTAAATGCCTTATTTTATCTGTTAATTTTTAATATTTTACATTTTAATATTCATCGTATTTATATTTTACTAAATTGCTCACATATTTTACGAAAATTAAGAAAATAATGTAATGTGTATGAAATCAAAATATATGACATTAAACTACATAAATGTTTAATGTACACTTTTCTCTAAATTTTGTGAACATTTTGCTATTTAAAATTTAGTGTGTATTGAAGCTTTTAATTCTTTACTTAAAAGTAAATCTCTATTGAAAGAAACACTATACGACATGGGCATTATAAGGTATTTCACAGAAAAAAATGTGTAGTTATGAATATGTTTTATCTATCACGTTAACAAATTCTTAGTGAATGATAAAGGAAATATTTGCTACATTCACATTTTGAACTGAACAAATTTTAAATAAATGCATGTGTATTTTCTTAAGAAAAGTAGCATTGTATTTTAATATTATTTAAAATAATTATTTAAATTTAAAATTTAGTGAAGTTCAATATATCAAAATACTGGATGTTACTTTTACTTTGTTAAAAAATTATATTTTTATGCAATGACTTGTACAGCTAAGCTGAATTTTCTATTATAAAAGACGTTTGCTTCCATTAACACTTATTTAAATACTATTAAAATCCATATTGGAAAATTTTTTATCAATAATTATATTTGGAAAGTAGTAATTTACAGCATTAATTCGTCTCAAAATAAAAGTAAAAATTTTCAGTTTAGTAGAGATTTATCCCAACTAATTTGAAATTTTATTTAAAATACTTTTTAAATGATATCTGTTTTTGAAATATATTAAACAACAACGTAAGTGCTAGAACTTAGTTTATAAAATTATAATATTTTTAATAAATTGCCATTTTAATATGATATTTAATTTATTATGATAAATAAATTTTATTTATTAAGCGTAATAAAATAGCAATGTTTATTTATGTTGAAAACAATTTCGAATATCAAAGTTTATCTAAAACTGAGAATAAACTGTGTATTGTCTTATAACTAAGGGTGACAAATGATGCATATCAAATTTTTTGCTTGTGATTCACATTTTTCAACAAATAAAAGTTCATGTGTTTTATAAAGAAGCTATTATAGTTAATAAAAGAAAAATTTAAGAATTCATAGATTGTGAAACTGATAAGACTTTTAAATTTTTTTCTAAAATTATTAACACAATTTAATATATATCTGATTAATTTCAAAGTGAAAATCATTAGCAAAGATTAAAAATATTGAAATTAAATATTCGAAATATAATATAGTCATAGTAATTAAGAAAAACAGGATTATCATTAGATTTACTTTTTGAAAAAAAATAACTAACTATAGTACTTTACGAGTATGATTATAATAATTATATTTTAAAGATTTTATATTGCATGCATGTTCTATTCATTCAAAATCTCTTAAAATTGAGCAGTGGTATTTAAGTAACAAAAATTAATAAGCCAAGATGTACAGAAAACAAACGCAAGAAAGCTCTCACTAACATTGAATGATATAATATCAGCAAATCTCTTTGTGCTTGGGTTAATTTCATTTTTGTATTTCGTATTCTAATATTGATGTTTATCATTAGAGACTTCTCTTGCTTCTTAAAAGAGAAATTTTTGAAATACTATTCCTAAACATTTCTGACTTTAAGGAAAAAACTCTACTTATCATTCATAGCAAACACTACTTATCATTCATAGCAATTTTTTTAAAAGGCTTTCCTTTTAGTGCTGATGTAATTTCCTATCTTCTTTAAAAAGAATAAACAATTCATTGTATAATAAATATAATATTTAACTAGTTCTTTCACATAACACAAATCATGTACTTAAAAGTTTATAACTTCAATTTTAGCAAATTGAGAAAAAAATTCTGTAAAGTTAAGTGAAAGGCATGTAAATATTAATGTTAGTAAAAGTAAAAAATATAACTTAACTAACAATACATATTCAATTTACAAATGGAGGAATTTACATTTTAAACACACAAATACGTTTTATGCATGTGTTTTAAATATTTTATTTAAATACTTACTACGATCTTAAAGTTTTGCTTATATTAATATTTAATAATATGAAAATTTTACTGCGCAATATTGCACAATATTGCATTACGTCTATTTAATATTTTGAAGAACACTCATTTCACTCAAAATATATGTCAAATATATATATATATATATATATTGGACATATATATATATATATATATATATATATATGTCCAATATATATATATATATATATATTGGACATATATATATATATATATATATATATATATATATATATATATATATATATATATATATATATATATATATATATATATATATATATATATATATATATATATATATATATATATATATATATATATATATATATGATAAATGTCAATTGTATTCATACTTTACTGATATCTTTCCCGTTATTAAAAAAGACATTTCATTTGTGTATGTTGAAATGATTGCTTTCATATTTATGTGTGTGAGCTTCACATACTATTTAGTACATTATAATGTTCATGTCAATCATAAAAAAAGTACAAAAGCATATTTAATATAATTTAAATGATTTTAACCATATAAATATTTTACAGTTTTTGTTTCATGCAACTAATGAAATATTTTTGCATAAAACATCGCTGTTTTGTCACTTTGCATGTTCATACTTTGACTTCATGCATCTTTGATGAGTTGAATGAATGATGTATATGTTTATAAAAGTTGAATGAATGCTGTATGTGCTTATAAAAGTGAAATATGTTTGCAAAAGTTAATATACATTTATACACATATTACAAAATTTAATGAATACAAATTTTGTGGTCATTTCTACCCCGTGAACAGCTGTGCTGAATCAGGTCCATGAGTTCATTCACCCTGAAAAATTCCAGTACTAATAAGCGGTCATGAACTAGGTCTTTCCTGGTAAGTTCCATATAAAATTATAAAATGGGACCAGTGCAGCCTTGTACAAAAGAACTCCTAGAGCAGATTTCGAAGTGCTTATCGCCTCCAAATAAAGTGATTGTTAGCTGGTGACCTCTAATAAAACGGGTAAGAACAGTTTGATCTCGTGTACTGATATCCCGAACCAAGGGGCCCCAATGCCTCTCTGATGCTACGCGTGTGTTCTTTCGGGACCATCCAAATGGCCTTATTCATTGTCTTATGTATAAAAATTAGCTCCATATAAGTAAGAGTAGTGGTAGGCGTTATGACCTCACCAGAACCAGTTCTAACCAAACTGTCCGCAATTTCATTTCAGGCAACATGACAAATTTTGTATATGAGCATACCATTACTGATTGGTTGAATAACTCGCTTTAGGGCAAATAGGAATTTCTCCTTAATTCAAATACTGTTGTAAGTTGATATTATGCTTCTTTCTTCTTCATTCATGATTAATTAGAGAATGTGCATGGTAGTTAATAAGGTTTATGTATAGTAACTCGTAAATACGACCAACTATCTATGAAAAGTTGTCCTTGAAGTCAATTCTGCGGATTTCAAAAAACAACCCCCGACATGTTAGGCTGCCGTTTGACCCATCCTCAAACGGAAATTTATTTAAAACATAAATGACTTTTGGATGTAAGTGAGATAGATAAATATCCCTGAATTATAATATAATTATCAGTTACAAGAAAAGTCATACTAAAATTTACAAGAACGTAAGGATTATACAAAGGAAATATATTTTGTTTATTAATATAATATGTGTTTATTAAAATGTGATAAAAATCTCCTAAGACTGATTAAGATGTAGCTTTGAATGTTATCGGCATAAATACGGATAAAACATGAGAAATTAAATTTACATTTTTATAATTCCTGGAAAGCAAATATGTTTAGCAACGTTATCAAATCGAATTATTCATTGATGTTAAAAATATATACAAAAACACATTGAAGTACAACTTTATTATTACATGTGTTTCTTAAATGTGATAAAATAGTGTATCGATATGTACATTTATAATGTATAATAAACGTAATATATAACATATCTATATGATAATGGGTGTGTATTGTAGGATAATATTAAAATCTTTGTAAATGTATTATGCTTTTGTAACAATATCAAATGCAGCATACAAAACAATGGCATTCAGGTATTTAATTTATTTTTTTTAATACTTTAACTTGTATACTTAAATATTTGAATCTAATTTTCCTATTTCTTTTATAACTTTTATCATTCATCGGATGAAACGTACTTAAATATTATATTATATATATAAGGTTATTTTAGTAAAACTTATATCATTATTTAAAATGTTAAGAAGTTTTATATTTGTAGTGCTGCACTCTGTAAACTGAAAGTTGGAATCAGAAATTAAAAGCATGGTTTTTAATAAACATTTTAATTAAACATTACATATAGGATCTAAAATTGTAAGAAGTTTTAAACTATGAACTAATGAAAATAAATTGTAAAACTGTGTTAAATGAAATTAAAATAAGTTGATACACCTTTTTATTTATAAATTATAAAGAGTATTAATTAATGATTTGCAATTTACGCGTGTAGTTTATTGAAAATATTTATGAAATTTAAAAACAAAACATTGACAATTGTAAAATTGTTAATATTTAGTTTTAATGTTATAATTTTTTTTAAAAAAATAAAAATTTTAAATATCATTTAAATTACTTTTATTTCCTTTTAAATATCGTAACTTAAAATTCGATACAAAATTACAGTATAAATACAAACATGCTGTATTTACTTTTATAGTTTCACTTAGCTATACATAAAAAATGGTAAATTAAATCCTAAGGCAACACAGTGAAGATTTAATTTATGTTCTTTCTTAGATTTAATGCAATGCATTTAGAAAAGACACTTAGGAAATGTTGAAAGCTTAATTAAAGATCAACAGCTCAGTAAAGATATCAACACAGAATTACTTTTTTCGAACGTTTTTTTTCTTTTTCATATGAAGTCTTTTCTTTAACGAATTTCAGATTATTTTTAGGAATCTGGCTTTATCGTTCAGCTCAATGAAATATTCTCAGAAGAAAATGTCCTGAAAAGTTTAAGTTATTGCATTAACTAAATATGAACAGGAACAAAAAGAATTAAAACAGTAAACGAAATCAACAAGTTTAATGTACTACAGTTTGTTTTTTCTTTATTTTTCCCGTGAAAAAGAACATTTTCTTAAAGCTAGTTGAAGTATAAGAAGTTAAGAAAAATTTAATAGGATTTTTATATAATAATTAATGATAAGAAAATCTTAGGAAAAATAAATGATATCATAAATTTATTTAGAATGCAATGTTGAAAGGCAGGATTTTAAGGAATATTTACTAATTGTATTTTGCCGTATTAGTATTGTCTATAGCTTGCCTACAGAAATAAAAACATCTTACATTATTAATATATTTAAGAATATTATAAGATATGGAAATTATATATTTTTGATGTCTTAGTAAATATACATTTTCTTACACTTTAAATATATGACATAACTTCACAATTTTTCAACATGTTCTTTAAGATATATTTCCATCTGTAAAATTCAGTCTGAAACATATATTAGATTTCTTCAAGTATTTTTTTTAAATTTATATTAGTTGAATTTATTAATAAAATCAAATTTATGCTAATATTCTTCCAAATTATATACGTAGCTCTAGATAAAATGCACATTTCTAATGGACAAAATGTATATGAATTGAAATTTCACTGAAAATGTTCCGACAGTGCCTTACAATACATTCTCTTACAGAATATATCGTAAGTTGATTTATTCAAAAAGTATATTTGCAAATAATTAAATTCATCAATAAATTTAATTTCATAAAACATTTTTACAAGTCTTTGAACTAACAAATTACTTTTTCATAGCATAGGAACTAAGGTCATTAAAATCAAAAGTTATGTAATAAATTAAATCTGTAGTAATAAATTTCTAAATCACATAAAGCATGCTTGTTATATTTTTTAAAAACACACAAATATTACCATAGATAATACTAGATTGTATTTTTTATGCAAAATATATTTAAATTCTTAGCAGTTGGAAGAATAAGTGAACTTATTTTCTTAGGAAAATAATGTTGACTTTAATTTAATATTAAATTAACTGTGGTAATTTTATATTAAATTTATAAATATTTTCAGATTATTACATAGCATTACCAGATTTTTAACTTCTGGATAAAAATATCAAATATATGTAGAAATGTATTCATATTTCTTCTTTTCGTTAATCGAATATTTAACATATAATATTTTAACATAAGTAATTTTAAATATTTATCCGGATATATATAATTATAAAACATATTCGATTCACAAATTTTATTCTTCTGTAAGTCAAAACATAGCGGATAATTGTTAGCATTTTCTCATAAAATGATAGATATTTCTGATTAAAATAACATATTGAGCAATTTCAACAGAATTTTCATTTCTATAGAACATATTATTTAAATAATTGAAATTCATATTGCTTTTGCATCGCACTATGAATTTGTTTGCAGTGACTAAAATACTAAATATTATAAATTTTAATATAAATCTTTGTACGTCATTCTATAATGAAAATTTTGAGAGAATTTTCAAACAACATAGAAGAAAATATTTTCTTGACAATAAATAAACAGAAGAATAATGATTTTCGAATTATAGATAATTACATAATATTTTAAAATTTAATGTTACACCTGTAAACTATTCTATAATTATTATAATATTAAATGAATTATTAAATATTAAAATTGTTTCACATATCAATTTTTAAATAATATTAATAGCACCATTTTAATTTGAATTGAGAAATTTTTTTTTCTCAATATCTCTATAAATAGTTAAGGTAATTTTATAAGATCTAAATTTAATATATTTTATTTTTAAATCATTTTTTTCAAAATATATGGTAGTCATTATAAGTTAAATACAAATATTTAATTACTTAAATTTATACGTCATAAAGCAACTAAAACTCTACTATAAATTTATATTTTCATATTACAATGACCTCTTGAGACAATAATGCCTAGCTGGCAGCAGAATGGTTAGCGCTCTTGCCTTCGGTTCAACAGTTCGTGGGTTCGAATCCCACCTAGAGCATGGCTGTTTGCAGAGGTTCGGATTTCACTTTAAACCATAGGCCCTAGTTTAATTAGCTCTTGTGTGCAAAAAATGACCATTGAGTGACAAACATACCAAACCAAACCTTAAAACAATGAATATAAATGAAACCAAGATAAGTAAAAGTACACGGGAAAATTAGAATATACCAAAAATACTTAACTAAAAATAATATGAAATATGAATTAAAAAACAACATAAATGGTAAAAATAACTGTTATAGATAACAAGTTTCTGTAAATAGTAAAAATTAAATGTTTAAATTTTCCTATTTAAAAACGCATTACATTGGAGACAAAAAATTTTGGTATAACCTGAGAAAATAGTCTTATACATTTAATATCAAAAATAGAAGTATTCTTTGCAATATAAAGTATAAGAAATGAATTAAAAGGGAAATTAAATATTATAAATCAAAAGTAACTTTATACGAAAAAATGTGCATGAGAAAATGTTGATGAAACCATGTATATATGAGTCTTATGTTTGCATTTTATAATTTTGTAATAAACTGATAATGAAATACATACGACATACTGATTGTGTGTTCATTTACAAAAAAAATAATCATTTAATTTATAATTATTTTTAATTAATCAAAATTAGTATCCATTAAGCTTTTAAATAATTTTATGTGTTTATTTTTATGCTGTAAAAATATAAAATATTTTGCCATGATTACAAAATTCCTTTAAATTGATACTCTTGTGTAGTCTCTAATAAGTATTACAATTTTTTTCAGAGTTTAATTCATTAGTATGGATTTCAAATGACATTTTGTTTTAAAAAGAAAGAAGCATTTTCTTAGAGACAACAAATATCTAACTGTTTGGGATAAAGTATCTACACAAATTAAGGTTAGTATTGGCATCTCTTTCTATTTTCAATTAGAGCTGTTGACACTTAGCGAAAAGCAAAATTAAAGGAAATGCATTTCTAAAGATTCATTGAAAGCACATGACATTGGTTATCAAAAATGTATGGAGAAAAGCAAAGCAGATATATATATATATATATATATATATATATATATATATTATATATATATATATATATATATATATATATATATATATATATATATATATATATATATATATATATATATATATATATATATATATATATATATATATATATATATATATATATATATATATGCAGATATATATATAATAGAAAAATCAGAAAAATAAACATATAAATTAAAGAGCATATATATTTCATTTGCATTTTTGTGCCGTCTTTTTTATAAATTTTCTCTGATATTACTTTTTGTTTCTAAGATTTTATATTTGTTTTCACTTTAATCATATTATTTTATATCTTATCACACCGATAAAAAGCCAAATATAAATATTAGAAATTTTAAAGTGATTTCTGTTACATTAATTAAAAAGGATAAAAATATTATATTGTTAATTAAGAAAAGTTTTCTCCAGTTAACATTGATTTTACTGGAACAATAAATTATCTTATGAGCAGCAATTCATGTAATTCTTAATTTGCTCATTTAATTTGCTTTTGAATACAAAACACAACAAACATTGTTTTGACATTCAGGTAACTTCTTGTCATTTATCCTTCATAAATTATATTTATCCAAAACATAAAATATGACTGTCACATCTTCTCAAAGTACATCAGCTACTTAATGTCAAGATTTTTGAATACATTTGTATATTAGATACTACAATCGCATATCGAATAATAATTAAAATTGCAATGAGGATATTTCATACATTTTAATTTAATTTCTTTCGAATGAAGAAGAATTCTTAGTACAAATTAAATTTAATTTGTTTGATTAATTTTGATAAAGAAAAAATAAATTTATATAAATTAATTATGTGAATGATAAGTAATTTTATTTATAGATATAAATTGTAGCACAGCAATCATTTGAGTGAAAAAAATCCGCACACACAGAATTATTAATAATAAAATTATACATCGAAATATCTAATGGAAAACTGTATGAAAGAAGGTATGGTAAAGACATAAAAATTTCATACACGAGAGTAAAAAATAATTTAAATTTATAAATTCTTCAAAAATATTTAAATTAGAAAATTTATAGAAAAAGCAAATATTTAGTCCTAGATCCACAAAATATTCTAATAAAAAATATGTGGATCTAGGACGTATGCAAAGTTTATTTCTTGCTCTATAGAGAAATTACATCAGAATTATATTTAATACACATAAATAAACCAGAGTAAAATTTCTATTTATGAAAGATTTTCTTAGAACAAGGTTGAATTATTAAAAATTAGTTGATAATTTAGGGAAGTTAGCTTAAAATTTAATTGTGAAACATTAAATGTTATATTATTTTAAATATTTTCTAACATCATTTTGTCATTGAGATATATGTTTTTTGCAATTCTTTTAATGTTAAACAAATTTAGAATGTATTATTTTGCTAGACAAAATAGCATTCTTCCACTTAAAAATTATATTGTTTAAATTCCTGCACATGAGCAGTAGCATATTTTTCCAACATGATGCTTTACACAAACAGCAGATTTAAAACTTTATAACTTATATATATGATCTTAAAATATAATGATCTTAATTGAAATCAATGCATATACATATATCAAATAAATTTCTAGTTAAAATATTATTATTGTATAAATTTAAATACAATTTCAAAGAAAACGCGTTATTACGAAAGGTTATTTGATAAATTGTTACGCTAACACAAATCATGTTTGAATATTTTTCATAAAATCTATAAATTTTTCATAAAATCTATTAATTTTTTCATAAATGCATTTCTTTCAGTATTTTCTTGGCTTCTAATTTTTAACATCCAGATAATAAATAACAAATGAATTTATTATATGGATGTAATGTAATTAACATAATTATAAGTTAGTACAGGAAATAAATTGGTTTTGGATTTTAAATTTTTAGCCACAATAATATAAAATGATTATTTAAATAATCCTTCAGGTATGTGATGAAATTTTCATTAATAGAAAGATAAGATAAATAAATTTAAAAAAAATGATAATTTTATGACTTTAAATAGTTTAAATTCATTAATTTTTTGTGTCAAAATAATTGTTTATTTTTTGCTCATTGTCGAAGTAGTCATTTAAATGTTAATAAATATTATTACAATAATATAACAAAATACATTTTGAATTTGGGAAAATTACTGTGAAAATTTAATATTTAATTATTAAAAAATACTAAATTTTAGAAAAAGATTAATAAAAAACTGTTTATAATACTGAAAATAACCTGTTTGATCAATGATGCATGGAATGATTTCAAATGCAGCCTTTAAAATAAGTCGTGTTAGCAAATCATTTAGATGATATAGATTCACATAGATATTGAACAAAAGCATTATGGAAACAAAAAAATTATCACAATAATAAAATAAAAGCTATCAGAATATATTCAACCAATACATTAAGAAAAAGTAAGTACAATTTCGATATTTTCTCTGTGGGTTTAAATTTAGAAGTATGAGAAATAAGAATTGAATTGAATTAAATTTCAGTCTGAGTATAAAAATATACTTTTCATCAAATAACTTTACATGAATTATAGAATAAGCTCTAATATTATATTTTTTCAACGTTAGGAAAAGGAAAACTTATCCTGGTATGGAAATCATTATTTAATATTTTCAGAAGTAAAACAAATAATAGAAAATAAAATCCAGGAAAATATTTGATTTAAAAAAAAGGAAAAATTAATTAACAAATTATAATATCCCTTTATTTAAAAGCTGTAATTAGATTTCTTATTTTAAACGAATGAGCAAAAGAAGCTCTTATAAAATCTTCAGACAATCTTGTAGGAAAAGTGAAAATAATTGCCAAAAATGTGTATTTTAAATAAATTATAGATTTTAATACATATTGTCAAGAGAGTAATTATTCCTTCTTACCCGAGCAATCTTTTATGAGTTAAATCGACGTTTATCAACATTTCAATATTCGTGACCCAGTTTTCAATCATAATATTGATATTATACCCATCCCATACATAATAAAATGTATAGAATAATAATGTACTTTGAGTTTTTGTTAATATATATATTGAACAACTTTAATTTAAACCTTTAAAATTAACAAGATTACTGAGATTTTACTTTGGCAATGCAGATTCTTAGTATTAAGATTCCTGGGTTTTTTTGCCACCGTATTAGCTTTATTAATACTGAGAATCAGTAAATTGATGAGAATTTAATAAATTAATTAAAAAATTTTATGTCACAAAATTTATTTTGTTTTGCATGTGCTTTCCCTTCGATACGCCTGCTCTACTCCCCCCTTTAGTATGGTCACGCCTCAATAGGGTGCGCCACACAAGTTGAGAATCGTTGGTGTTTAGTTTCATTGTGATAATGCTACAAGCCGTACTTTTAGATGCTTATTAAAAAATGAAAGAAGAAACAAAAGTTTTTTCATTGTTTAAGGCATCCCAACCAAATTTCATCATCGATTTTCAATACAGTATTCTATATTCTTACATTTAAAACAAGATCGTTATAAATGGGTTTCAAACATTGGAAGTATTATTAAGGATGAGAGAAAACACGAAAGAAAAATAAAAGAAAATTGATATTATAAAAATGTGTGAAAAAAGAAACTTTATTTTATGTCGAAAGTGTAGATTGAATATGAAAGTGCAACATGAGAGCTGTTAATCTGAAAAGATCAGGCAATAAAATTCTGAAAATATTTTGCATTATTAAATTCATAAAAATATATAAAAATGAAAAACATTGAAAGCTAAACAAGCTGAACATTAATGATTTTACATAAAAAATTAAGAATCAAAAGTGTCATTCGTAATCAGGAAATATGTACATTTATATATGCATTGGAAGTTATAAAATAACTGTTAATTTGAATATCCATTTTTGTTCTAATTGAAAATAAATCTTTTAATTTTATACTTAATGATTACTTGAATGCACAGTTATTTAAAGTCAATTTCAAAAATCAGAAATGTGAGTTCCTGAGAAATTATTTTATGTTTAAAATAAGAGGAGTTAGGTAAATATATATATATATGTATATATATGTATAAATTACGAATCTATACAATTTATCTATTATAAGTTTATAAAATTAAACTATAAATAATTTATTATTTTGTATCCAAAACAAACACAACTTGAGAAGAATTTCTTCATGAATTATAAGAATATTTACAATTTTAAAATAAGTAAAATACACAACTAATTTTGCAAATTAAATTGTTTAAAATTTTATAAAAATATCAAATGGGAAATTTATAAAATAAATATTAAATATTTAAATAAATAAAATATAAATCATTAAATTTGTTTTATGTAAATCGAAATACATATTTATTAAAATACCTTTGTAGATCCTGAAACAAAATATCATTTTTAAAACATTCCATTTATTATAAAGTTACCATTAAATATTAAACCGAGGAATATGTACTAGAAGAAAAAAAAGCTGAGCATTAATACAGAAAAATTTGGCAGAAATGGAGTCTGGATGCAGTAGATGTGGCTTTTACGACTAGTTATGCATTATAGATGATAACCGCCTGTTTATACAGCTTGCTTTCAAGACGTGAGGGCTTGGAAATGGAATACTATTTCATGAATTCTAGGGTTCCTTGCACGTGACCTGCATTCAGAAAAAGAAAGCTATTAACGAAGAGTCAGATTTCTTTCTAAATATGCTATGATACTTATAACATTTTTACAGAGTGGAATGAGAAAATTTACTAACAGAAGTTTAGGATTTGTTACGAACATATGTTACTGAGAATGATTCATAATCCTTGTGCTTTTGAATATGTTATTCATAGACAAGATTCATGAATGTTTTATTTTCTAATGTCTGGCTGCACTTAGGATATTCATATTTAGCACAATAATGGGGAAAATTATGGTATCTTATGCATATATCTTAGATCTGAAAGTGGAGATTAACGAAAAACAAACACAAGGGGAAAAGTAACACCCTCGCAAAAACCAGGATTCAAATGTCTCCACTATCGGTTTGCTTCAATAATGAATGAGTAGTTATAAAAAGCCTTATTCGTTAGAGTTTTCAAAGCGTAATAAAAAGTGAAGTGAGTTGGAATGCCTACTTAACCGAAGATCTGCTTTGTTCATTAATAGTGGCTTGGTCACGTAAAATATGTGAAACAATAGTTCCTCTTTATGAAACAATAGTTCCTCTTTATGAAACAATAGTTCTCGGAATGGTAGGCAATGTCTTCTGCTTCGTAGCTTCTATGCTGGAAGGACCCAACTTCCGGGCTCCTCATGACCCTCCCACTGATTGCTCCTCTACATAAAGTTGACATTATTTCTGCCATGGCTGAAAAGTGAAATTCCTAGTAGCCAGACATTGGAAACAACATTAATACTTTTGTATTTAATCCTATTCAAGAAAATTAAGGGTTTTACACGAGTGAGACATAACATTGTTATACGATATAAATTGATTAAAATAGTCATCAAATAAATGTTTCAACTCAAAATATATTTATATCAACGATTGTAAATATTTTACTAAAAATTTTGTACATTAATAGTTGAACAATAATCACACACACACACACACACACACACACAAGTCTATTTAATGACATTTATCACACAAAAATCAATATACTTCACTTTAACTTTAATAATGCTTTTGAAGTAAAATAATTTGTTTACTAAGAGTGTCTAAATAATGCATTTCAGTTATTAGTATTTTATCATTTACGTTGGTATGAATTCTTTATGACAAACAAAAAATCCCCAAGAAATCCAACAATACAATAATGTTAAAAAAATAATAAAAAAAAACATTGGTCATGAACAAATATAAAGGTCTCGATAAGGAAACGTGAAAAAAAATATGCCTGTTTGCTACTTTTCTCGCATTATTTCCGATCATTGAGAAAAACTGGTAAATAAAGATAGTTGTAGACCAAAGAAGGATCTGCGTGTTCCTGAATTGATTCCCTTTTTCTTCTCGAAATAAGGCACCTGAATCAACACTATACGAAACTATTATACACATTCAATAATATATTGATAAAATTGGTACTTATCAGATATAATCATGCGGATGATATTATGTATATAATTATTATATATTTAAATATATACCGCAGTTACGCAATCGTTATTTTATATTGTTTAGAAACATAATCAGAAAATATTCCATTGGTGCTAAAAACATTCTCATTAATTTTATACATCTTATATGATTGATAATGTAAAATAACTTTTAAAAAATAAAAATCTGGTATTTTACTGACAATTCGCAAATAATTTTGACTTTTCTTAATATTATTGAAATTTTAACAGTGTCTTTCAAATGTCTTTATTGTCATAACATATAAAATTTAATCATTTTTCTGAATCATCAGTGTTCATTTATAGATACTTATATTCCAGTAGTGAAAGTCGTAATATTTTCCATTAAGAAAATAATTAGGTATAGTACATTTATAATAGAATATCTATTAAGTATTAAAAATCTGATATTTTGTTTGCAATGCAATGGAAGTTAAGAATTTATATATAAAAAAACTATGTAAATATATAATATATATATATATATATATATATATATATATATATATATATATATATATATATATATATATATAATTAAAACTCTCCAACCAAATCGAGCTCGTTGAATGTGAATGTTATACTTAAATTGAACTTACTTTGTAATCTTCGTCAAATTTTCTCAGGATTATTTAGTGTGTTATTCATCATTTGTGGGGATGAAAAATAATAAGGTAAATAAACAAAATTTGGTTTATTTTTTTTTACATAATGTATTTACTTTTGCTTAGGATCGATTTCCAAACATTTACATTTTATTTAATTTTCACAAATAGCTGTAGAATTTTAGGTTTTTTAAATCTATTTCATGTAACCACAAAGTTAAACTTTCATATATGAATATAATTATATTTTTTTTATTTATTATCTAACTGATACAAAACTATTATGAGCGAAAATATTATTTATCATAATTAAACACGATTCTTTTATAGATGAAAATGAGGATTCAAATTTGAAAAATTAATTTTCAAATTTGAAAAATTAATTTTCAAATTTGAAAAATTAATTAGTGATATTGCTAGTAATTCTAATACAGAAATTGGATAAGAGAGTATGCTTTTTTGTTGTAGCTTCTTTGTGCGTCAAGATATTTAAACAGCAGTTTTCACTTTTATTTTTACAATTTTTTGTGTAAATAATTTAATACTTCTGATACGGTGATTCTTAAAAAACGATTTAAATGTAGGGATCTCGTATTTATTTAAGAGTCAAAAATCTAGTTTTTATAGAAAACTAAAAATAAAATTTCGTGTTTCACACAAGATTTTTCTAAAACTACCAGATTTATTCGAAGATTTCTTTATTAAAAAACAACAATCGCATCACTACCGCATAAATCGAGTTAAACGAATCATTAAATCGATAAAATTTCAATAGAGCCATTGGAAAGCTGTATGTTTGATTACACATTAATTAATCTCTTAATCATTTTGAATCTCGAGTTTGTTGATTTCAATATTTTAACAACAGTCACACACAGACAAGGGTTTTATAAAAAGGAGGATTGGGCAAGACATCCAAGAGTCAAAATCCCTTTCGATAAACAGCATCGCATTTCACCATAAAGATAAAACTTTTAAGTAGCTGACTCAAGATATCCATATTGCTTCTGAAACAATGATAGCAATTCAGTTTGCATATAGAAGGCTTGGTAAAATGATCCATTGCAACATCGTGGGCAGACTTTCATAAGAGAGTCTACTTTAGAACTGAGAAAAATATAACGAATCATCTGATTGATGTGATGGTCAAAAATAACATTTCGTCCTTATACATGACGTGTCAAGATCCAGAATGAAAATGTAATTAATATCTGTTGTCTTCATTGGAGGACCAGACAGTTGTTATTGCTCGGCAAACATGATTTCGATTTTTAATTATAACACCCAATCATAAAGAATTTCACATGAAAACCAATCAATTAGAAAATAGAGTTTCTTTTTACTATAATAAGAGCCAAGTTTCCATATTTCAATCAAACAGAATGCTTTTTAAATGCTTTAGAAATAATTATTGCGTATCAAAATGCTCTTCTTAATCTTTATTCACATCGCTATTGCTGTCTCAATCTCTGATAACAGTGTCATTGGAAACATATTAGCCGATATTTGACTATGGAGTAAAATATTTGAGTATACTTCCTAGATTTTGTACATTAGTAAATATTTTATCTGGAATTCAAAACAATTATCGATCACTTATATTCTTATTTAAAACAGGGTGAGTACTCAACTGTGCAATATAACAGAGATCGGACCTATTTCAGAATGTAAATATCCGGTACAGATTTTTATACAATACAAACAAGATGTTGTTTTACATACTGAAATTTTCTAGTACTTATTTTGATCAAAATAGTATTTTACATTAAACTTTATTATGCCCTTCTTTCGTTAAGTGATATTTAAAAATTGGAATTATATCTCACACATTTGGGATAAAATGTACCTGTGAAGCCGTCCTGGTATAACAACTTCTTCATAATGTTAAAAATATATTTTTGATGAATCTCATAATTCTAATTAAATACAACTCCTAAAATGCAAAATTGAACTACGTGTTTGACGAGTTTTGAAAAGTAATAGTCAGGAAAAATTATAATAATCAAAATTATCAAATATCAGTTATTGACACAGAAAAACATGTGATAATTTATTAAATGCCTAATAAAACACATCAATATTTTACATTTATTTTTCGAAAATCAATAAAATGCATATAAGCCCTGAAAATATCATTTACTATATGCACAATTTATAATTATGATTTATTTTAATATGATTTTGTATCCTTTAATTAATACTTCTGGATACAGGTTTCATGAGACTCTTTTATCATGACAAAAGTTTCTGAATTTTCGCCAAAATCTAGAAAATACTACACTGGAGCAATAACGCAACATGAAGTTTGTTGGTTAGAAGAAAAACTAAATAAAATGCGAACACAGCATACAAAGAAATGTTCCTATTTGTTAGCCATTCCCCATTATTTCCGGTTATTAAGAAAATCGTGCACATGATGAAGTTTCTGCAGTGAAAGAAGAAAACTCAAGATTAACTTAGTTCTTTTAGGAAACAATTTCCTTAGAATTTGACGATATATTACTTGAAATTAACTGTAACTTTATACACGTAATTACTTCTCTATTTTACCTACCTAATAATGAAGTGCCAAAAAGGAACATTTTTGCAGTTCATTTACTCAAAAAAAGCATATTTATAGTAACTAAATAGTGATCCGTGTGTTAAATAAGTTTTAATGGCACAATTCATTATTTCAACAATGTAAATAGGTTAAATATTTACAAGAAAAATATCGTAGATTACTTATAAAAATAAAGAGTGTTTATATTAACTTAACAATAAAAATGGGATTCAAGAGATAAAATTTTTGAATTATATTTTTAATATTTTACACATACTTAGAAATAGATAATTGTTTCGTAAATTTTTTGTCGTGAAGTATTTGGTAAAAGTAAGTACGAACAATTATCATGCTTTCTTACTGAGAATTCAATTTCTTATTTCAAAAAGATCTAAATATCTAATGATGGTACATTCTCGATATTCATTGCATTAAGACACAAATAATTTCTAATGAATATTTTTTCCATTGTGCAATGCAAAAACTAATAAAAGAAATTATTTTCAAATGGATGAATGTAAAATGAGCTTGAAATAAAAGTTTTCATTCAGAAAATAAATAATTTGCCAGAAATTTTAACTTATTCTTTGATTCTTTGAGTAATTATATATATATATATATATATATATATATATATATATATATATATATATATATATATATATATATATATATATATATATATATATATATATATATATATAGAGCAAATTTTTTATAGAAAAAAATGAAAAACAACCATAGTGCATTATATATGAGTTCTGTAATAATAATAATAATAATATGAAATTTCCTTTATGTACATCATAACAAGGTACATGGTAAGGCACATTATACCTCAAATTTAAGGAATTGTAGTAAAGTTAAAAAATGCTAATCATAAGCTTAGTTCGATTTTAATCATCATTCAAAGCATTAGATACGAAAATTTTCATTAAATTTTCCTTTTTAATAATGTCATTTTCTTAAAACATTTTTTAAAGTGTCATTACGTAAATCCAAGTCACTGCAAAATTTTCCATAAAAATTGTACTTCTTCTTATTAGCCAAGCAAACGACTTCGAGAATAAAGGTGACAGGAACTACATATCAAAAGATATTTTCATTATTGTAGTGTGTTTATATGCCCATTTAGAAAATGCACTCGATTGCACATTATACTATTAAACTCAATTTATATTTATTTCCACAGAAATGATAATTATTGGAAGCAAATCGCATCCAAAATAAAGGAAACTGTAAAAGCACCACTAATGTTGAACTACGACTTCCATCAATAATTTAAAATAGTTATCTATTTCGGTTGAACAGTAGAGGGCAATGCAACTCCTCTAAGCACATTTCTTGGAAGTAGATATTTGTTTCTGTGAAGTAGATTTTAATCCGAATGAGATATCCTTGATATAGTTAAGCACTTCAATACAATTTATACTAGGTTCTTTATAGAGTTTGCATTTAATGTATAAAATAAATTTCGTATAGGCATAAATGATGGGTTAGGTCATTTGAAACCAAGTCGTGATCTAATGGTTGCAAATTTATATCTCAATGTCGAATGCATAATATACACTACATTTTCAGTTATATCACGTTAAGTATACAATAAACGAAGTTTTATATGAATAGGGAACTCATTTTGTGTTAAATTAATTTTCATTTTATGAGAATACAAAGAAAAGAAAATTGATGCTTTTTGCTCAAATGAGGAAAATATGAAATTGAAACATTTAAGTATCCACATTTATTTCTTTATAAATATTTTCTTTTTATTTTGTTATATGTTTAAGGTATGCCCATTTATCGCGCATGTTTTAATAAATCAATTAACTAATAATTTATGTGAATAAATGTAAAAATTTTGCTTATGTTTTTAATTTCTTGAACTTTTTTTCTTGCTTATCTATACATCAACATAGATAATGTATCATATTGAATATTCACTTTAATATTTTCTGTCGAACAAAATTTATATCGTTTAGTGAGATATTTTATGTACCAAAGTAGTGAAACTAAGAAACAAAAAGGAAATTTTTACTTAATATAAGAATATTTAAATGAATGATAAATCGCCCATTTTCTTATAATGATCATTGATCGATTATACTAAAACCACAATACATTTTCTTTTTCTGGAAATATTGCATGCTTTTTATTTTGATATTTTTAAGAAAATAAATTTTATATTTATACTATCAAATTAAGTAAAGTCATTGAGAGAGTGAAAACTTTTCATTACAATTGCTTTTGCGGTCGTTCAATAATAATTACTAAAATTGTTTGCTTTATGAAGTGTTCATAAAAATATACTAAAGTCTTAATTCTGATTTGAAGTTTAATGATAATTTCAAGGTGCATGAAATTTTAAATCAACTCAACATCACACTTTACCTATGAGAATTCTCTCCTAAATATAATTATAGATTCAATATACCCGATTTAAAAGATATTGTATTTTACCATCCCGAAACCAATAATTGTTTAAATATTTAAATGACTACTTAAAATGAGCTTAAGAAAAAGTTATCTTGATGGTATAATCTGTAATTATATTATTATATGATTTATACATACAAAATCTGTCATCTTTTAATCATAAAATAAAATATTTCATGATGCATTAATTTAATCAGATTTGTGAATATAATCCAACATTTTAACAAAGCTAAGAAATGTTGCAATTTAATTTACTGTTGTTAATAAATATGGTGCATCTATGTGTGAGAGAGAGAGAGAGATTGAAATAAAGAATTAGAGATACAGGCAAACATAGGCAGACTGAAAGAGAGACACGCAGAGAGTTAGAGAAAAACTTTTGAGAAAAAATAAATTAAGATAAAAATATTTTCAGATTCGATTTGCAAGTTTCATTTTGAATGAGAGTGTTTTCCAGATAAATTTATCTTTTAGTTGAATAATTTATGCAAAAGTTTCCATGAATTAGTCTGCTATTTAAATTCCTCGGTTGAACTCGTTCTAGGTTAAGTTCTGAATGAAATTCTTAAATGGAATTTAAAAAGCAAGTTCTTAAATTGCTTTTGATGAGTTTCTTTAAACATTTAAGATTAATCCTAAGTTAAATTTTCTACATTTCCCTTACTTTGAATTTCATTTATTTTAAAAATGCACTATCAATAGCTTTTAACAAAATTTACTAACATAATTTTATAGCAAATATTAATTTTGTATTTTATGTACAAATTTACACAATTGAACATACAAATTTTTAAATACTTGTACTAAATAGAAATAGTGCAGGACTTATACTTTTTTGATTACCTCTATAAATATATAAGTAAGCACTTTTATTCCATTTACTTAACAGAGTATAGCTGAATAAGTTAGAGAGGAGAGCATCACTAGCTTTGAAGCAATAGGTTTGGAGTTCGAATCCTGGTTTAGACATGAATCAAGACGTGTGTTTATTTATCTCTCTCTGAGTTTTCTTTTATACTTACATTTTTGGAAGGGGGGTAATGGAACGTTTACTGTTGCCTCACAATATAATATGCCATCAACATCAACTATTATAGCTTCACCCATTAAAATAGCTATATCTTAAGAGCAATCAATGATTAGGTAAAATACTTAACAAAGTATCTCTTATTTTTACATAATTAGAATACAATTTTTGAAGCATAATTTTAAAATTTACACTATTTCATCATAATACAATGAATATCAATTAAGAAACGTTTCATCTTTGAAGTATTTGCGACGAGGCCCTTACACTGAAAATCCAAACATTAAAACACCCTGCACTAATCGATATTAAGCAAACTAGGTATAATTGTTGGCATATGTCCTGGAATGAATCGTAAAACAATTGTCATGAAGAATAAAAAAGCCCCAGTCCAGCTAGAGAATAAGTGTGTTCGCATAAAGGCGCTGATAATTAAGAATAGATCTGCAAATTAAAAACGTGATGTGATTAGGATGCATACAGGAATCCGAATGAGTCTGTCAGAAGTTGAGCAGCATTCATAGACCATAGTTGCGAATACTAAGATAAATGGGAAAATGATTGTGAGATAAATTTTAGAGCCTGCATTTTGGATATTCGCACACCATTAATGGCATTGAGGCTAAAATTTTTGCTAACAATAGATCAATGACAGACTGTGGAACAATGCTGAATCAATAGCTTAGAAACACTTCTACTTTGAAATACATTGCTTTTAATCATAAATTAGCTAATCCTAATCTTATTAAGGTAATTATCAAACAAGTGGGACAACATGTAATACCGTGATTCGTTAATGATGTGTGGACATTGAATTGCGTGACTTTTGATACAGCTTTTAGATGGGTTTTGCTTCTTTCTTTCTTCCACTTAGCATATGAACTCACAAAATCTCTGTATTAGCAACCGACAAGAAGTGTAATTATGGGGATACTCATTCTACATACATGGATCATTGAAGCATCATATTTCATAAGCATATAAATCAGCACTCTTTTCAGCGAATCAAACACATAATCATAGAAAGGATTTTTATTTTGTTTTATACTCAGTATATACTGTTTCATTTTGACAAACACTTTTCACAACAACAGTATTTACTAAATGTAAGCAGATGGTGGTGATCATTATATTTTGTTACTTCTGTGTGTAAAAATATACTGAGCATAGATTAAAATAAATGCTCTGTTACCTTAGTTAAAAACAATTTGCTTATGTGTAAAATTGTGATGAAAAAATCAATATAATATACTCATAGTTGCAAAAGCAAAAATCTGAAAACAAAGAACATTCTAAATATAAAAGAATAATTCCTTACAAAAGACAAATATTAAATACAAATTTAATGAATAGCAAGTGATCAATTATTTTGTAACCAAAAACAGAGAAGAGGGAAAATTTTAACTGTGTAATTAAAAGACGTTTATTAATTATTAATAACTTGTTAATTCATAAATATATTTTATTTCATTCTTCTTTGTGTGATTCTAATTTTAATTCAACATTCGTTGAAAAATATTTAAGACCAAGAGCACACTAAACTATTGCCTCCATAATCCAAATGTATCAACATTACGTTTAATCATCTTATGCTTTTTCAAAATATCTCAAGCGTAAGTTTTCTCTTCTGATTTCCCGGAAGTAATTTTAATCTGAAATTAAAAGTTCTTGTGAGTCATATTTCGTTGTTCTTCATTTCTCAGCCTAAAAAATTTGAACATAATTTAAATTTCTGAAGAATGTAAGCTTTTATCTCATTTTAAATTGGAATTATTGTGAGCATTTCATTGTACTTTTAATAATCACAATTTCGTAATATAAACATCTCCCCTAAAATTACTGTTATGTAATTTCAGATTATTATATCAAATAATTAAATTATGAGATTTTAATTTAATCTGTGGATTACTATTTAATTATATATGTATCAATGAATATAAGAAATTATATAATAAGATAATGAAAATATTACTCAAATACACAACAAGGCAGTTGAAATGTAATATTAAAGAATCTATTATCATTCACATTGTAAAATTGGAGGTGCTAATTCTGTGAATTGCTAGGTACAATTTGGTCTCTAAGTAGGATTTTGATAAGAATCTATAAAAAATATTACGATATACTTATATTGTCATAAAAACTTTAAATCCCCACAGATTCTTAGAAAATTTTTTCTACATCATTACAGTTTAAATCATCTACATGTCCTATATTGCAGAATTTTAGAGAAGTTTAAATTTTGATTTAAATATAGACCCTATTTTTCCACAAATATTTATTTTGATGCTCTTTACAGAAAATTATCCTTTTTAAATGTTGATATTTTTTATGACTTTTTAAAATAACAGAAACAATAATTAGCTTTAGAAGTACCTAAAATACAACACATAATGTATAAATGAAAAATATTATTTCAAAATATTAACAGAAAAAGATATATTTGGAAGGAATAATTCACTTTTATTGACGCACTTTAAAATGTATTTTGTTTAAAATGAATTACAGAGCTTTTATCGAGAGTTATTTTGTTTGAAAATTATCACAAATGGAAAAATTGTGAAAAACAAGATATTCATTTTTTCTTCCAGAAATCTCGTGATGTTTAATCAATAAAATTATTAAAGCAATCCATTCATAAGTAAAGTTTTTATCTAATTATTTTTCTTAGAATTTTAATTATGTTTTCTAATAATTCCGCAACCAAATAATTAATTTTTGTAAAAAAATGTTTCTTTCATCTAGAAAAAATGAAGCTTCCTTCACTTCTTGTTATTTGAATTGTGACTTCTAATTCAAAAAAACAGGCTTTAATTTTTATTTTGTGAATATTTTATTTTTACTTTTCTATTACTTTTAAATTAGCAAACAAAAACTCTCTATCCATATAATTAGGTACAAACTTCATAAAAATCAATTTATAAATTTATGACATATTGACCATATTTAATTTTAAATTTATTGCTGTTCAAAACAGAATATCGACTTTTTATCAAATAGTGAATATCTTTCTAAATTGATTCATGAAGTTAATATACTTCACACGGTTCATTAACAGATAGATTAATAATGTATTAAATTAGGAAAAAAATATGAATGAAATAAAACTCAAATAATGGGTCTTTCTTTCTATGAGAACGAAGATGGAATTTGAACGCAGTTAAGATACTTGACACAAAATTTGCTTCTTAATCAGTTTTGAATATTCAAGTAGAAATAAAGCAATAGCCAATACAAAAATCATTATTTTCTTGCACTTTACGCTTTTTAAATTTCATGACTATTTCAGTAATATAAAGGTCTCGAATCTTTTTTTTTCAAAACGTCATAGGATTATTGTTATAAATTCATTGCATGCATTTTACAGTAAAAATTTTAATATATTTTTCAAAAAATCATGAAATGCAAAAATAATTCATATAAGGGTAATTTAATACACATATAAACACTTCTGATGTTAAATCTCGTTTCCCATTTCATAATATTACTATCAACATTCAAAGATAAAAAAAAAACATTTTTTAAGGGTCAAATTATCTAGATGAATGGAATACATGCTTTTGATGTAATTTACTATTTTCAATGTAATATGTCACAAATTTTGAATTCACCGACTATCATTCTATAGGAATACCATTGCGTGTGAATTTGAACATTAACAAAGTTTAAATTTGAAAAAGGTTTTTAATATAATATTATTATAGGCGGTATACGTACAACTGGTAATTTGAAACAATAGTAATTTGAAATTAATATTTTGAACTATTCTTAAATGCAATCGTCAGCTATGTAATGATTATCCTACAAGTCATTTCATAAGTTCCAAGCTGCAATAGCTAGTGTAATTTTCAAGAAATGCTAAATTTAAATATAAATTTTGATAATTTATAATGAGAAAGTATTAAAAATACCATTTTACAACAGTATCTACATAAAAAATGACATATATTTTTATATTTTCTTAGGTCAGTCATCAGTTAAGGTTGCATCGACATAAATACAATGGGTTTTTTGTGTTTCATGTGATTTTATTCGGAAAACCTTCCCTGTAAATAAGACAATATATCGCATCACAAGAAGGCATAAAATATAATAGAACAAAAAATAAACAATAAAAGAATTTAAAAAGAATTATGAACATTTGAAGCGAAATAGAAAAAAATGTTTTAAAGAAGTAATCCAAATTACGATTCTATAACTGTCGGTACAGACTAGACAATATTTCTTGTGACAAAGTGGACCAATTTTTGGTACAAAGTTCACATTTTTATTACACGCTGTACCAGTATACTAGGAAACCCATTGAATGGTGATATTTATTTTTACAATTTTTTTAAGTAATTTATGTTTGATTTCATCTGTGATTTTATTTTATAGATTTAGTATTGTAAATTTTAATTTTTTCCTTATATATTATTATGTGTGCATGAACCTTGTTAATTTAAGTGTCATTCCTATGGATAATGGTTTTCTCAATTACACTTTCGTAATTGATTCAAAATAACTAATAAAAAACTTATATATGATCATCATTTAGTAGATTCAGAGTTTCTTAAAATTATAATTGCAATTTAGTTTTTGCAACTCAACTATATCTTTTATGTAAAATTAAACCCATTTTTAAACCAAATTATTTGAATTTGTTTCCAAAAATAATGAAAAATTCCATGTAAATTTTTTCCATTCTATTTAAGAAATTTTTCTATATTATTATAAACAATATAAATATAATTAGAAAAAATATTAAAAACACAGTAATTCTGTTTTAAAAAAAATCAATATAAAAAACGTAATTCATAATAATATGTACAAATTATCATAAGTGATATACGTTATTATCTTTGATTCCTTTACCAAAATATTCAATTATGTGCATTTAAAATAAGTTAAATATTTCATTTCACAATAAGCAAAATGCTTCATTGTTTACAATTTTTAAGATAAATAACAGAAATTTATAAAGTCCTACTTCATATAGTTCAAAATAAATAATCACAAAATATTTTTTTTTTATTCTTATATTTTTAATGCTAAGAAAATCTATTCATACATAGTAACAATATTACTTAAATAGATACGAATTTTTTTAAAGTTATATCTATTTTTTTAAGGTTATTATATTTTCTTGCATACTTCAATTAAGAATATATATATATATATATATATATATATATATATATATATATATATATCATAATTAGATTTAGATGTTGTACCAGCCATTATAATGAAATTTTTCTATAAAATGATCCGTCTCGATAAGCTGTAATGGCCTATTATACATCCTTGTGAATTCTCCATATAAAAAACATAGGTCAATTTTTTTAATTTTAAGAATCTCATCATATTATCTGCATGATACTTAAGCTTCATTCACGAACTTTTATTATATTCGAAATTCTAACAAGGCGAAATTAATAACGATATTCCTGCAAACTTCCATTAATACCATTATTTTATGTTGCAATTCGTTTTTAAATAAGCTTTCAAATGATTCAATTTTTCTACTTGATGAATAAAATATAAAGAATATGTGCATTATCTTGAAATATTTCAATTTTAAAAAATCTTGAACGAAAATTTAAAATGGTTCATTTAAGACATTATATTTTTCTTTTGCTCTTTGTGAAAAATATTCATCTATTCATTTTTGGAAGTTATTCTCGAAATGGTAAAAGGTATAAATGTCAAAAATTATTTCTATACGTGATACAAAATATGACAGCATTATACAATTTACATTTATTCATAGAAAGAAACAAAAAATATTTAAACTATGAAATGATAGTTAATTCTTATGGATATTAAGAATAGATTTTATTTCATATATTAAAAAATATGTAATTTTAAATAATGTAATGACCATTACAGGATTTATAGCTTTTGATGTTTACATGTAAATCTTATAGCATTAAGATGTAATAAATAAGTGACTTTTCTCGTTTTTCAATTTTAATGTCCAATTATATATTAGATTTCAAGGTTTTTAAAATAAATGCAACAAAAGTAACATCAATATTTTCAGTGGGATTCAATTTAGGCAACTAAATTCATCTCTCTCTCTCTCTCTCTCTCTCTGACTGTCCCTACTATCTCTTTACTCTTTAAATAGATGCCTGCAAAGACAATTCAATGTAAAAGCACACTAATCTACACAAAATTTACAGCTCAACCAACACTTAAATCTGACATTATGCTTATCATTTCATTAGTAATATGGTACAGTTAACGCAGAAATATACCCAAATTCTGCATGTTGATGAGACATTGCAGACAAATGTCCTCTCAAACTATGAACAAACGTAAAAGAAGGTTTTTAAAATTTTTAGAAATTTGTCATTCATTCAGTCATTTATAGAATTTTATGTAAATTGTGGAAATGTCATTAACTTCATCATATCCACTGAAACTGATTTATTTTCAAAACATCTTTAACAGTAGAACTTTTATGAAAAGAAAAATACATTTCCTTTCTATTATAATTTAAAAAATACAAAATTACTATTTTTGTGTGGGTTTATTAATATATAGTTTTTTCATACATTAATAAAAATTACTGATTTATGAACTTCTGGTTCAATATGTATTGTAGTTTAAAATTCACCTTTTTAATTTTTGTTAAAAACGCAATTTATAGATATTCCGAAATCATAATAATATTTTTAAGACCAAGCAATAATTATGGACAGGTCTTTAATTGGTTTGATTGATCTAAATTACATAAACATTTTGGAGCAATAAATGTTGAAGAAAGAAATAACATTAAATTTTTATTAATAATTTATCACTTGTAATTAATTTCCTGATTTATTGAATTTGATAGCACACCAATACTTAGAATACCTTTAAATAATTTTACAAAAAATTGAATATTTCACTTTAATATCAAATTGCTTGGTTTCCTGGATATTCTATTTACAGTTATAGACACCGGTTACGATTTTGCATAATATTGGAATATTATACAAAAGCCTTTTTTGACACAAAGCGATACATCTATTGCAGGATTCATTTGTGTAATTTTCTGCTTGGTCTATATGAATTTTAATTCTCAAATTAATTTTAGTTTCTCAAAACGAGTGTTCCAGTTTCTTACTTAGTTTCCGGAAATAAATTCTAATCTTAAAAAATCAAATGGTTTTCCATCACTCGATGAGCGATGGATATTTTGTACTCCATAAAGATATAAAATGAATCCTTTCATACTTAATTGGAGAGAGATGTTCGCTTTCCAATACTCCATCCATAAAATTCCACATTCATATCAGTTTTTACTCTTGTTTCAACGTGATGCAAAGCAAATATGATAAGCTCTGATTGACTTAAACCATCATGTGGCTCATTTTCAGTTTAGCTTCACTAAAAAATGGAGGAATTTAAAACTTCATTTCGTAAAAGCGATTTATTTGAATTAAAAATTATACAAAATTAGACAATAAGAAGCACAGAAACATTATGGTAAGTCACAATTTCTTAAAATTAATTCAATCACTAAATCAAATCTTCATATTTGTGTGACTTTTCATCATTTTATAAATTCTCGTATTTCGAAAGAGTGAATGAATGAATCCAATTAAATTCATATTCATGTTATATTTGAAATTTCTGATTAATTGATAATGTTTAATAATATTAAAATGTGAAATGCAATGTGAGGAAGAAATGGCTGATCAAGTATATGCTGTATAGTATTTAATCAAACTCAGTTTTATGTAGAGTGAGAAAATATTAACAATTGATATTATTAAAAGTATTAGTTTCATTTTGCTTGTAAAATTTATTTAAAACTTTGAAGTAATATTCTATGTTTATCTAAGAAAGTGGTAACTTAATTAAACGACTTGAAAATTAAAGTAAATAGTTTCAATTAAAATTCTTATTAAAATTTTGTGTTTTTAAAGTTGATTTTAAAATAATGAATTATTCATTAAATTATACATTAAATTAATAATATTTGGTAATTAGCTTAAAAATTTTAATAATGATTTTAAATCTATTTGGAAAAAAATATTTGTTTGTTTTGACTACTAAAACTAAATCCTAATTTTCTTCATATTAAATTTATAACTCATTTAAAATTTTCTGAATTTTTCAATTTTAATTTAATTGTTTAAAAAATAAATATCCAGTATTTATAATTCACTTGACAATTTTTAACTTGACTAGTTTTTAAATGTATGATATTTTTGAGTTGACGCATATGTGTATATGTATGTATTTTTTTCTTTCGGATAAAATGATAACAATTTGGAATGCCTAATAAAATTCATCGAGAAAAAATATTTGAACTTATGAAAAGAATGTTTAAATTAAAATAGATCATTTTGTGATGAAAAATGGACCATCTATTGCTCTATTCTAAACCAGAATTTGTTTCTTTAAGTATCCAAAATTGGCTGCTTTCCATCAAACATTGATAGAATAAAACCTGTATTTTTTTGCATATTTGAGGATGTATTTTAATATACTCTTGAAAATACTATATATCAAATTTATTTTCTAACAATGCCACAATGACTTAAGAACACGAAAATTTACAATTCCTATAATTTGTATAGCTGGAATGTTAATGTTATAGAACATGAAGCATGTTGTGCAAGCATTAGTAGGTTTTTTGATTGCATGTGTGTAAAATGTTTTAAATTATTTAATGCCTGAAAAGTTTAGTTAAAAATTTGTAGAGAAAAGGCTTTTTTATATGAAAATGGGAGAAAAAACTCATTGTTATTTTGATATTTGTTTAATAATTGAATGATCCAAAAGAAAGTAATTAAAATCTATCTGTTACAAATTATGCAGTATTGCTTATGTCTTTTATTATATTGTAGTTTTCTACCTTGTAATTTTTAAAAATTGTTTTACTTGCAATGTATTTGAATATTAGTTTATGTGTTACAAAAGCATGGTTTAAAATTTTTTTGTTGTAATTTGTAAAAAAAGAAAAAAAAATTGTTTAGTTTCACCTGCTTTTCAGTTAAATTTGATTGATTAAACAGATTTTAACATTGGAAATAAATTTACATATCCATGTGTATATTTTTATTTAATTCCTAAGAATCCATTTTGTAAATTATGATAAGGGCTATATCTATTTCATAACAAAGAAAAAATTCGAAATTATTTTGTATTTGTTTCATTGTAAATCAATAAATTGTCGTTTTGCCACATTCTTATAAATTTTTTTCAAAAACTACTATATAATCATTAATTTACTAACATCAATTACTAAGTTAATTAATTAACTAATGAAATGTTGTATTAATTTAATATAAATAATTATTCTTTTTATTACAAATAGATTTGGAATTTGATATTTAATATCCAAAGGCTGTGTGTGGGATTGTTTTCTTAGTAAATATCCTACATACAATATTCCTAGAATAGTATCATATGTTCGAAAACATGTCCTGTAGTATGGAACAACTATTTGATAATTTTGGGTGGTAGCATTTTTAGACTGATTTAATTTTAATACAGAATGTAATTACATATCTGACTCCTTGTCCTTTTACTGTAGAAAGTCAAATTGCTATTAGATTAATTTCTTTGTGCAAGCAATTTCAAACACTTATTGATGTTAATTGATTTATTACAGACTCTTATAACATAAGTATGCATATAATAATAACTATACAATTTATGTATGTTAAGTATGATTTTTAATACTTTTTTATTTAAATATACTTAAAGTTTTTTGTTTACATTATTATGTTTCTTATTTTTCTAAATTCTGCATAAAATAATTTAAATTTTTGAATACTTTTTAGCACACTGTGGACCAATTCGTACAGAATCCATATCAAATATCAGGAAACATGATGAAAGTGAATATTGTGAGTCGTTATAATAACACTATTTTCATTTTTTAAATGCTTGTGTAAAATTCTATATTATATTTAACAAATTTATTAATTGTTTCTTCACAACAAAATAGGCCTTATTTTTTATTTATTAAGAGAAAATTCGGTAAATTATTTTTTTGATAAAGAGGAAAATGCAAGCCAAGCGTCTGAAAGTTAAGAATAGTGATTATGATGCCAATATTGTAACAGCTAATCACATGCAATTTCGGTTTCCTCAATTCCATTAAAGCAATTTTTATGATACAGAAGTAACTCCCACAGGCAGGCTCATCGTCAAAAATTTCGATAAATTCTCAGAAATAATTGAAGTTGGCCGGAATGTTAGTAATCGTATCATAGTCCAGGACCAAACAGCTCAAACGTTTGTCAAACAAGGACTAGCGGCCAAGAAGATTTAGTAATAGAAGTCTCAGCTTCTGGCAGTAAGCCTCGCAAACTCGATCCCCTTCTGTGTATTTAGTGGGCTGGAAAGTAATTATTTATTATGAGTTGCTTCAATGTGGCCAAACTCTAAACTCAGGTTTCTATTGTAAACAACCGGATAGTTTGAAGCAAGTTATTGACCAGATATTGTCAAAATTGGCCAAAAGAGAAATGTTTTATTTCACGAGGAAATGCTAAGCCATACACGTCTGTAATGTAGAAATTCTGAGAGCTTGGATGGGAGTGTTAATGCATGCTCTTGCAGACTGAAGTCACTCGAACTCATTGAAATCAACGACCTCGTTACTTTTCAATGGACCCCGAGCCACTGTGATGTTTTTGGAAATAAGCAGACAGACAGATGTGCAAAAGTGGTTTACGTATGACCCAGCCAAATCCCCGTTTGCCTGTGCGTAACATCATAAATAAATATAACCTTAATACAATATAGTAAGGCAGAGTTTCCCTTTATGCTGATGTGACTATGGACAGGAAATAGAAATCACGGCTTGATGAGAACAATAAAATCAATAGCTCTTTACCAAGGGCTGTTGGTGTCACGTGTTTCCTTGTGACAACTGGACATGACTATCTACAAAGGCGTTTGCATCTAATAGGTGTGATGGACTCTGTTGTTGTCCATTGTGCAATCATGATGACATGGATGCTGCTCCCCTCAAGAACTGCCCTGAAGTTTTGAAGTTTGAGATTGAAAACTCTTTTTAAGCTAATAAAGAATTTCTTCTTGACTTTTTAAAAACATAAATTCATTTTTATACTTGTTCATCTTTTTATTTGGCTGCTCGTCCATTAATGGTTGAGATGCCGAGGTCAGGCATAGGATAAAAAAATAATATATTACACTATTGCAATTTTGAAATATATATAGCTCGAGAGAAAAAAAATAAAATTCTTGTCATTTTTGATTCATAGTTTATTAAACAAAATATTTGAAGAAAAACATATATGTGTTATATTTTATAAATTTCTAGAATAGCACAGAAATCAAATTTTTTAGGAGTTAAAATTTTATCCCTGAATGTTGAAATATAACATTTATTTTCCGTCAAGAAGTGCTTGAAAAATAAATTCTAAATATGATATATATTTATGGTTCATATATTTAGTTTGTCTGAAATAAAGAAATTGTATATAAACCTTGAAATTGTATATAAACTTTTCTGTCTCATATTTTATAAGTTTACACAATTTTTTAAAATACTTCTAACATATTTCCTGCGTAAAAAAATCTCATTTGTATATAAAGCTTTTTATTCATTAATAATATCTATACTTAAATTTATCATTTGAAGATAGTTTTTATTATTTCTCTCCCTATTTCATTTGAAATAATAATTTTCACTTTTCTCTTAACAGATAATAAATTCATAATTAGTTTCATTCCTTCATAAATCCACAGGAATTTATTTTCTTAGAATTGTAACTGAATTTATTCTTCATACATTGTTTTGTTTTTGCATGTGAAATGTCATTCACAATGAGTATTTGGGTTTTTTATAAATTTATTTATTTTATATTTTTGTATGAAATTCATGATTTTTCATTTTTTATAGTTCATTTCACTTTTTGATTAAAAACATTGGAACTCTCAAATTTAATGTATTTCAAACAAAAAATATTTAACGTTATTACTGTAAATTTTTGAAAATATTATTAAGAATAATTACGGGTGTTATTATTTATAGCGTATATTAATTGTATTTATTAAAAAGAAATTAATAACTCTTTGTTCATTGAAATATTTTCAATGAAGTTTATGCAATTTATATTTTAGAATTATATTCCTGTTTATAGTAATATTATATTAAATAGTTTATTTTACTAGGCATGAATGTCAATAATTTTAGAGCTGTGTATGAATTTTAGTATAAATATAGAACTGTGTGTGTGTGAATAAACATCGACGTAAACTGTTTTTTTTTAAAGTCTGTAAGCAAAATCCATTTATAAAATTACTTATTACTGCTAATGATAATTTTAGTGGAAAATGTCACTTGAAATTTTAATTAAATTCAAACCACAAGTGCACAACAACAGTAGTGCTCATTCAATTTTAAATCATGATAATTTTATATAATTTGTTTGTATAATTAATTCTATGTATATATATAGTTCAGTATTTTTTAAATTTGAAACCTTATTTGACAGACATCCATCATATCATACAAACATTTCTCAATTTAAGCAAAAACTGTCATGGTGTGTTACAATGATTCATTCACTATAGGAAAGTCTGACACTTTTAAGATATTATTCTTAACTCATTTTTAATATAATTTTAATATATATTATGTTCAATATACTATTATGCAGTATAGTATTAGATTCCAAAAGTTGCAAATCTATAGATTTCAAGCTTTCAAACAGTCACTATTTTAAATCATTTATTTATAAATAACAAGAAGTATTAAAACATTAAAAATGCCTCACTACTTCCTTTCATTTATACAAAAAAAATGACATAATTTATAAAAATTTGGAAGTTTCTTGTACTTTTATAAAATAGTTATAAAAATGCGTTTTATTAAAATTACGATTTATCAAAACTAAATATTGTTTTAATTGTAGATAAAGACCTAAATCTCTTGTGCGAGAAATGTGATCTATATTTTTCCCTTTGAATTTCATAAGAAGTATCAGACAATGATAACTTATATTTTCTGGAATTGATTTATGTATGAAATATCCTTTGCAAAAGTGTCCTTTTAAGATTGACATGACTATAAAAATGTCTCTTTGCGAAACACTTATTCTTTGAGCAGAATAACAAGAAAAGGAGATATCAAATGAAAGAATTTAAGACATTTACTTTATAAATGTCTGAAATACATCCTTGGGCCTTTTAAATGTGACGTATAAGGCATGTGACAACAATAAATTACTAAGAAATAAATAAGTGAAAACCTAAAACCAAAATAGTGTGTCAAACGTATACATATTCTTATGTACGTGTAGTGTCGATTATAAGTGCATTATAAATAAAT